>JAAAKG020142241.1:0-11658 GCA_010014905.2 Druon quercuslanigerum
AAGCAGAATCGCTGAAGCAGCTGAATGCCATATTGAAAAGTGAATTTTAAAAGTGGTTTGAAGATTGTCAAACGCGCTGTAATAAGTGCATTGTATCCGGGGGGGGGGGGGGACTACTTTGAAGGGGAAAAAATTGATATTCACGAATAAATAAATATTATTGGCAGAAAACGAAAAGTCTCGTTATTTTTTGGTCACACCTCGTATATCCAAAAAGCTTTAAAACCCGTTTAAATAGTTCCAGAAAACCTTGAAATCTGTTGTTCAGATTCTCTAAAAATTTATGGAAAACACGACATCTTTTTACATCCCTTAAAATCATTAAAAAATTTATCATTTCTTTGAAGTCCAGTGTAATCCCCTAAATCTGGTAAGATCACTTGAAATCCTTAGAAATCCTATGAAGTCTCTTGAAATTTTCTGGCATTTATTCTCTAAAAATCTCCAAAAACCCGTTGGCATCCCTTGAAATTTTTTAAATATCACTGATATCATGTATATTTAAAATCCTTTAAAATTGTCTTAAGTCATACGAAATCATTTGAAAAACTTTCAAAATATTTAATTGGCGTTATAATCGGTGGAATTATAAATATAAAATTAATACCTTAAAATATTTTGGAATACCTTCCCATTTATGACATTCATTAAATATTGTGAAAGCCCTAGTAATCCCACAAAGAATCTAATAAAAATCGCGTGAAACATCTTCAAATCTATTATGCTTTCAAAATCCCTTTAAAAATTGCGAAATCTTTGAAACGCACTAAAATCTCTTAAAATCCTAACAATCAGATAATCCTAACTTTAGAATCTATTGAAATCTCTTTTTTTGTAAAATTTCTTTAAATCCTCTTAAATTCCACGAAAGTTATGAAATCCCTTGAAAATGTTTAAATCCATTGAAATTCGCCGATATTGATTAAAAAGCCTTCAATGCTGTTGAAACACTCTGAAATCCCTAGAACATTTCAAATTTTTTAAATTTAATAGAATTTTTTAATTTCTTTATAAAATCATTGAAAATCCTAAGAAAATTTGGTATCTCTTGACGTTTCCTATAAACAGGGTAGAAGTTTCAGCCGAATTAAAAAATTCTCGTTTATTTCTCGGTTCGCTAAAATTTTTCACGATCATTGAAAAAAAGTTTCTGAAATTTATTCCATTCAAATAAATGAAAACTAAACGACAAATTACAACACTCAAATGATAATATTTTTTGAATTTTAGGCTTTTAAATTTGAAACCTAAGATCTTAGATTTAAATATTTTTTGATCAATAAACATCGAACAAAAATATTATCAGATTATGTATCATTTTAATTGCAGGTATCAAATTAAAATTCAGTATGAAACTTCGCCAAAAGCACCTGCTTTACAGTGGCTAGATCCTGAACAAACTTCAGGTGGAAAATATCCTTACCTTTTCTCCCAATGCGTGGTAAGCCTTTAAATAATCTAATAAAAAGAAGCAGCAAAGTTGTGCTAAAAAAGCTTTAATCATATCAATATTTAACTATAAATTCTAATGGGGGTTTATTTTTATCAGGCTATTCATGCCCGGTCGATGTTACCTTGTCAGGATACACCAGGTTTAACATCCACATATAGTGCCGAGGTAAACTAATTTAAATTAATAGCAATAATATTTTAATACCGAATTATTATTATAACTATATTTTCATTTACAACAAGATCACAGCACCAAAGTGGGCAAGAGTGTTAATGTCAGCTTTGCACAATGGAACCAAAGATGTAGATCAATTTTCAAAACTGAGCAAATTTTATCAACCAGTTCCAATTCCTTCGTATCTAATAGCAATTGCAGTTGGTAGTTTAGTTTCTAAGCAAATTGGACCAAGATCCTCTGTTTGGGCAGAGAAAGAATTAATAGATCAAAGCGCTTCTGAATTTGCAGAAACTGAAACTATGCTTCGGACTGCTGAAGAAATTTGTGGTCCCTACGTTTGGGGTAAGAGTGAACAAATGATTTTATATAAACACCTTTTAAAAATTAAATTCTTTCTAATACGAAAAGGCGATTAAAATAATTTAGGTGTTTATGATATACTGGTTCTTCCTCCAAGTTTTGCATTTAGTGGAATGGAAAACCCTGGCCTAACTTTTGCAACACCATCTTTACTTGCTGGTGACCAATTCTTAACCAGTGTCGTAGCTCACGAAATTTCACACAGCTGGAGCGGGAATTTAGTGGCAATTGGAAATTTTGAACACTTTTGGTTAAAGGAAGGACTCACTGTATTTCTTCAATTGAAAATAATTGGGAGGATGTTTGGTGAAAAAGTTAGACATTTTTATGCCTTAATGGGACTCTCAGAACTTGAAGATGCTGTGAGTGTAATTTCAATTTTTCCTTAACTATACCAAGAATATTGATGAAAAAATGTAATAACCAGGTTTTATATTTTATAGCTGAAATCTGTGAGTCCTGAATTCACTAAATTAATTGTCAATTTGGATGGCATCGATCCTGATAATACAATTTCGAATGTTCCTTACACGAAGGGCCACACTTTTCATTTTTACCTGGAAGATCTTCTGGGAGGCCCTAAAGAATTTGAACCTTTTTTGAAAAGTTACTTTGAGACTTTCAAATACAAGAGTATTGTAACATCAAATTGGAAGGACTATTTGTATAAATACTTTTCAAATAAGACCGAGGTTCTCTCTTTTTTCAAATAGAAAAATGATTATTAACAAACTGAAAAATCTTGAGCATCTATTCGAATTTTTATTATTTTACAGCTTCTGGATTCAGTAGATTGGGACACATGGCTAAACGAACCAGGAATGCCTCCTGTTATTCCAAATTATAACACCGAGTTGTTGAATGATTGCATCAAACTCGCAAAGAAATGGCTATACTGGGACGAAAATACCGCCTCCAGCTTTAAAAAATCAGATATTGCAAATTTAACAGCCCAACAGAAGCTGCAATTTCTATCAGAATTGTTTGAGGATGACGCTGTAATCTCAGTTAGAAAAATGGAGAAGATGCAAGAGGTTTACGATTTTGATTCTGTCCAAAACACGAAAATAAGGTAAGAATGCAATTTCATCAAATTGTATGTTTAAAATATAAAAATTAGATGGAAAAAGGACCTTGTCGAGAGTGGTTGCAATTAGAAATTCAGATTTTATACAAAAGGTTTTAAAGATTCTACTCTTGCAATTTTTGTCATAATAGAAATTTTTTCACGAAAGTATTTGAGAACTAAACTTCTTTTCCTATAAGTACTAGTTAGTTGAATTAAAAAAAACCTCAGATGAAAATATAGTTTTTGTGATTCTATAACCTTTTCCTTTGATTTTTGGGATAAGCTAAGATTATATATTTTGTATTAATTTTAGATTTATGTGGATTCGACTGGCGCTAAAATCTCGATGGGAACGGAAAGTGGAAGAAGCTCTAGATTTCGTATCAAAACATGGCACCATGAGTTTAATCAGGCCGATTTATCGTGATCTTTATGACTGGCAAGAAATGAGACAAAAAGCAATAGAGAATTACATCAAAACTAAAGATAAAATGATGTTTGTCACCGCGCAAATGATAAAAAAAGATTTACATCTTGATGGAAATTAACCTGGATCATGTATGTGATTAAAAATGTAAACTTTGTTGGGTTTTCTTCCTCAAATATTTACTACATTCTCAATATTTTTATAATATTCTCCAAGTCAGCTCAATAAAATATATATTTTCTCTAAAATGTATTTTATTACGAACAAAAAATCATTAATATGCTCCAGTGTTCACTAGGATATTCCAAAAAGGCAATTACAAAAATTTTGTTGTTGAATTTTTACATATGGGTTTGACACCCTCAACACAACCCACGAGTACCTGAAAACTACCCTTAAAACCAAAAATGTCAATTCTTCATGAAATCGACCTTTTAAACACTGTATTATTGTCTTTTTTTTTAAATTATTAACATTGTTCTATTGGAATATGTATTCTTATAGGTTAATTAATTTTTAATTATTTAAACAAATGGAACTTTTGTGAATATTTTTTTCGAAAATTCGTTTCCCCCTAAAATTATTACTGTTAGTCTAGTGGAATATTTATTAACATTGCTTTAGTAAGTTTTAATTTTTTAAACACATCCCATTGGTGCAAAAATTTTTTTTTTAATTCGTTGAACTGGCTGTTTATTTTCAAATATTTTTCAATTGTTAAAACAATAAATTATTATTCATTTTAATAAATAAATTTAATATTAATAAATATTCAACTAAACAAATAATAATAATTTTAAGTAAAAAAAGACAAGAATGCAGTGTTAAAAAGGTCAATTTAATGAAGAATTTACATTTTTGGTTTTACAGGTAGTTTTCAAGTACTCGTGGGGGTGCGTTAGAGATCATTCACAATCTACGTGACGCGTTTTTCTTTTGTTTAAATGAAGATGAGAATATTTTTTCCGTGAAATGAAAAAGGATACAATAATATAAACAGAAGATAAACGCGTCACGTAGTTTGTGAACGATCCCTTAGAGGTGTCAAACCCATATATGCGTTACATGAAATTCTTCATGGGATAATTCTCTACAAGCCCCTACACTTTCCCGGCACATTTTTTCAAACCAGAATCAATAAAAAATCAATAAAAAATTACGGAATTTCTTTTTTCTGATTTGGAATGAAATGAGGGGGGGGGGGGGGGTCGTTGCCATCTAAAAAAAAAAGCGTTTATGAGCCACCCTGATGGATAATTATTTGTAATACCTTGCCTTTTTTTAACAGCTTGAAGATCCAACTTAATATATTGAGAGACCTAAGTTCTAAAGCACCCTGACGGATTAATTCCACTAGGGCCCCTGTGCAGGACCCCGAGAGAACTTCGTACGGAATCTTGTACAGGAACCAAAGTGAAACGGATCCACCAGTATGCCTGTATATAGATTCATGTCTCAATTTCTTCTGCTGGCCCTGCAACATTTATTATATTAAATATGGTCCTAGTACTAGTGAAGGAAAACGTACAGGAATAGTTATGAGATCTCATGCACCTTTACAGGGTTTTCCAGCAGTATACTTTCAGACATCACACGGTTGCAATGCGGGCAATAAAAACCTTTCCTTTTGTTAGAATATCTCTGTGACAGAGAATTTTCCGTACTTGTTTACAATAACAACGATCCTGGAAGGACCCGCTTCGAGCTCAGGTACCCCAGTGGGGGAAAAAATTAAGAATGTCCTAGAGACGTCTTTAGGACATCCCTAAGACGTCTTTTATAACATATCTTTTCGACATCCTAGAGATGCTCTTAAGACATCTAATGTCGGTCCGAAAGATGTCTCAAGAACGTCCATGTCTTTAAGACGTCTTTAGGACATCTTTAGGACGTTGGACGTCTTTAAAACGTAGATTGGACTGACATAGGACGTCCTAGGAACGTCCCAAGGATGTTCGTGGGATTTTCATAGTTTTGTGCCCACTGGGGTACATGTGTTCGCTCATTGACAACATCTCTAAAACCCTGTGCCCTATGTGTTAACCTTCCTGAAATTTTCACCTATGCCATTATGACCGTGGCATCATGCTAAAATACTTAATGCGCAAATAAACGGACGCACATTCTTTAAAAACTTTTCGATAAATTTTGCTGTACCTAATTTCAAGACGGAATACCACCTCGCTCGGAGTTGGGGCACTAGATTGTACAAGATTGTAAAAACGATTGACAGCATGTGATGTTTTGTACTCCAAGTCCGAGCTAAATGATACTTTTTATCCAAAGGGCACGACAAATGCGGCTTCCGCTAACCGTTGCAAACTTCATTGCTCCAAAAGCCCGCAACATACATTTGGATTCGTTTAAGAGGGTCTACACTCAGAACAAATAGTGGCTATTAGGCAGCCCTCGAAATTAAGACCGCCGGAAAAAAACCTGGTGACATTATCCCGAGGTTTGAGGACTAACTTTTTACCGTCGTCTACTCAGATAAGATATCCAGGGCATGGCTCATTGAGGCTGTAAGCGGTTTGAAACTATGGGAAGCTTCAAGAATCAAAGCTATTCATTCTAAGGACCTTCCCAAACTCACCAGATTTATGGCATGAATACCTTGAACTTCCGAGAAACCATCATTTATCCATAAAAGGTTGGCAGTCCAGAACCCCACGTTAAACGTATAGGAGTGGAACATCATGGATGATTCTGCTGTAAACGGTTACACAACTTAATAAACAGTGGCGGACAATGATCAAGGGGTAGTCCCGAAGCAATAACTCCCAAGACAAGGCGTTAACAACCCTGCTAGAAGCTGAATGACACCAGAGTATTGTGTTCTTAACGGTGTCTCCAGGATTCCAGCTCGCATCCTAGTGTATTCAGATATGGAGTGGGATCAAAAAATTAATTTTGAATGTAGTTGCATCGAGGAGTCGGAGTTGGGCGGAAGTAGGTCTATGGGGGTTCGGAAGCTGTCCTTTATTCCTCAAAAGACCTTTTGTGAGAAGGTCTTCGGCGGAGAACTGGTCATGATGGAAGGCCAGAATACTAGCTTCCGAAGTTAGTTGAGAAGGCATAAGGTGGGTGCCAAGAGAGCGATGGAGAGAGGGGTCAGCCTGATCTGAAAGATAGAGAGCATTTTGAAGGCAATGGAGGATTTCTGTCGTACAAAACGAAACATGCACAAGCAAATCACAGTGTGGCTAGATGACGGATTTAAGATCATAGAGGCAATAAGGAATGCAAGGTCAAAAGAAGGCTGGTTCAACAGCTTTGAATACCGTATTGGTAAGTTTTTTTACCAAGAAGGTGCGAGAAGCTCGGAAGACAACAGGCGCAAAGGACACGGCTCTAAAGGTAACTCAGAAAGAGGCAGACCTTGCACACAGAAAAAGGGCAAGAGAGTCATCAGGTGACAGCAGACCAAAAATCACTAGAAAAGCCGAAAGACGAGCAGAGGGTGAAATTTCCCTCTAAACCGAGAACGAAAAAGGATGCCCCGAGAGACCCTTCACCCGAAGTTGTGCCGGTAATACCGGCGCAGAGGTGGCAAAATGAAGGGTGTAAGGCTTCATGGAGAAGGAGCAAAGAGAGGTAAAAGCGAACATGGCGAAAAAGGCCTTCAGGACTTTATGGAGCTAAGTGAGGAGTTGGCCACAAGGGTAATTCGAACTGGACACTTAATGGTAGGGTGGATCTCTTGCAGGGTCCGTACGAAGACGAAACCCACGAATTGTTATCACTGTTAAGGCTACGGCCCCCTGGCAGCGAAATACGAAGCCCCGGATCGGATGTGTTGCTCGAGATGTGGAAAAATGGGGCACAGAGCTGGGGATTGTGAAAGCAAGTCACACTGCTATCTCTTGACTCGAAAGAAGGAAGGACCCAGGGCAGACCATCTTCCGGAAATGTGAGATTCTGAACGTTCCGGGTGGTGGCCGTGCAGCGAAGGTCGCGGAATTCACAATGAGTAACGACCACGCTTAATCAAGATGTCGAAGGCCGACGAGCTCGATACGCGATGAAGTACCGTTGCTGAGGACGATGCGTAGAGCTTTATTGAAACGTAAGATGCCGATGATAAGGACGATTAATTTAACCGAATATTCCGGGTACAATCGCTATGATGTTTTTGTCAGCTGGTGCCGAAAATTCGATAACGAACATGGCTCGCTTCTCGAAGTCAAGGAGAACTATGTCAGGCCTCGAGTATGCAACAGAAACAATTGACTCTTAGGTGCGTTTAGCGGAGCGATGTTGAGGTTAATGTCGTAAGAGTGACAAAGATGGTAATAAAGCCCTCTTAGTGCCGCATTGTGCCTTTGGATGTACGTCGTTGCCGCATGAGTTAGACAACGAAATAGTATGTATCCTAGATGCTAGGGGTGGGTATGGCACGCCATGCAGGTATCATCGGAAATGTCTTGGCCAAAAATGTGGCGGTGGTATGTTAAGGTGGAAATGACACCGTCTTGACATGCCAAAAGGAAACCCTCCGTGCCCGAATGTAATCCGGGTGATTTAAGGAAAGCAAAAGTTAGCTCACACGACATGTTTTTCTCTGCTGCCGGCTTGTACTGGCTCTGGTAGAGAAGGCGCTCCGCTTACATAACCCCTTTTTTGGAGTACTTCAGCATGGTTTCGCAGACGTTGATGCGAAAAGTGCGACAGCCCTGGGTGTTTCTCGCACCACAGAGCATGCAGACGTGCCATGTAATTTTCTCGTTCAGAGGTTATACTCGCTTCGTAGCATTCTACTTTCTAGTCATTCAGCTTTCGGTACGGTTTTCATACCTCTGCTTGTGGGTTAATTCCTTCGGAACAACCTCTGGACAATTGTCCGCGACTGCCTATTCATTTTTTGTAACCATAACACAATTCCTTAGAATATTGGTTAAAGATGATACTGTGCCCCCAATTAAGAAGCTGCAAAAAATGCAAAAGATTTATGAGTTCGATTCTCTCAAAAATTCTGCAATAAAGTAAGCCGTCGACTTTTTAAAATTTCGATTGATTTTTTTTAAATTTCTGTACATCAATGATATTCATGATATCCAATATTGAATTAGCACTCAAAATTCTCCAAACTCGTTTTATGATTGCACCTCACCCCGCTACGCGTACGTGGCGCTATGGGTCAGCGCAAAACGAGATTGGAGTTTAGACAATAGCATGGAGGTGCCGATTAAATACTAGAAAAAAATTCGGGCTTTTTACAGGTTTATTCTTCAATTTAAAGTATTACCCAGGAAACAAAAATCCATTCACTTATTTTGAATGGGTTTCGAGGGCTTTTGAATTGCGGATCTGTCGCTGGAATTCCAGATTGCCGCCGATTGGTTTTTTAAAGACTTTTAGTCGATTAATTTTTTTTGTCCAACTTATATGCCACAAAAGTACTTACAACAAGTAGGACTAAAATAGCAAAGGTAATCTTGTACACTTGAGCATGATTTCTTTTAATCTTTCGATAATTTATAAATTAAAAAAACTGTATGAAATATGGTAGCTTAACCTCAAAAAAGTCGGTCTCATTCAAAAAGAAGGAAACCGATTCAATATGACCTTGCTTGAAATGGTCATTGCAGTACATGGCAGATTCGAAGCTACTTGAGAAAATGACCGATTCACATAGTCGCAAACTGATTCAGTTTTAACTTTCTGAATCTGCAAATGACAGATACGCAATTCACAGAGTCGTCATATCAATGGATTCTTTTTTCCTGGGTATAAAATAAAATTATTATACCATTTAGTCATTTTCATTTCGGAGTAAAAAGAATTTCACACTGGGTATAGATTTCCCCTTACGAAAATTTATGTGTCATCTTTTTTTGTCATTTTTTTCTTGTGGTTTTTTCGAGACCACATGAAAACGATAGGAAAAACGATAGAGTAAACGATAGGAAAAACGACAAGACGTTAAGAAGCAAGTGTTGGAACATCGTGAGTCTTTTTTATGACCGAATTATGTACGCAACATGGGTCCGAACAAGGTTGCTGATCAATCTCTCTAGTGATCACCCCATGTGAAGAGCCTCACAAACACCAGAATTTGTGTTTTGTTTACGTCAATGCGGAGGCTCATGCTCTTCATTCTTGTATACGGCTTGCCTAATATTCATTACAAGTCTTCGATTGTCTCTACGATAAACAAGCTTATTACCTGCGAACGCTAACCCACGTACCTTCATTGTACCGTGATTCACACATTCTTCGCCACTGCAATGAGGACATAACGCACCCTTGCCTAACACCTTATATAATATCGAACCAGTCACTCAGTTTCAATACCCGGTAAGAAGAAAAGAATTCTGAAAATATCTGAATCTGAATTCCCATTAATACGCGAATTTTCCTCCATCGAAAGTTCCACCAAAGAGTAGGGAAAAAAGCAAAATCTATTACTTTTAATCGACTTAGAAAAATTGAATGGAAGCGTATTGACAGGAATTAAAAAATGAAGGAATGCAGAAGAAAGAATAGAAAGAAAGAGAATGTCACTTTGAAGACGCAAAACCTAGTATTGTAAAATAATATTTTTATAATTCTGTTTAAAGATAAATAAATTATGTTTACCCGGCACAACATTATTAAATGAATTTATTATTGTTTTATTAAATCTATAATTTTTTTTAAACAATATAAAATATTATAATTCAAATTACTCCACCGTTATGGTAGGCAAAAAAATTTTAATTTCCAAACTTATATTCCACAAAAACGAATAGAAACCATGCATGTGCGCATATTTTGTGGACAGATTAGAAGGAATTAAAATAATCGAAAATAAAGCATGTAAGTATGAAATTAAATGTAACCATGAGAGGTGTGTGTACTGATCGAATTAGGAAAAATTAAAAAAGTGGAAAATATGTTCGCCTACATGGAATACAACACAAGTGTCAATCGTTAAGGCAATAGAAAAAATTGGTTTTGGAGTTAAACCTATTCAAAAAAGTTAAATAATTCTGATTCTTTCGTTTAAATCTAAAAATATTAATTTTTCTGTATTCTTCTTTTCTTACCGGGTAATCAAAAAATAAAATAAATATTAAAATATTAATCTGTGATAGTAATCTGTAACTTTTATTTAAATTCAAGATTTAATCCTAGCTCAAATTACAAGTAAATAAAAAAATTATTAAGTTAATGTGGGATTTTCGTCTGATCCTTACTGACGTCTTTCACTTTCGATATTGACCCATTTTGAAGATTTTTACAATTGAAAATTCACTTAATTGTTTTTTTTTAATTTTCACAGTTTAAAATCATAGAATTTTGAAAATTGTAAGGATTAGAAATAAAGTTCTTAATTTTAAATCTTCTAAATTAAAGAAATTTCTAACATATATATCATCAAAAGTACAGCTTTTTTAATTTTTACACTTGAAACTTAAGTAATTTTTTATTGCGAATGCTACCAGTTAATAATTGTTTCATTTTAATTCAACAAACCTTTTAATTCTGAATAATAAATTGTCAAAATTAAAAACTCTTCAATTTTAAAGGTTTACAAATCAAAGTTCTTTCATTTTAAAGAGGTACATTTGCAAATATTTAAATTTTAGAGATGTATAAATAAACATTCTTAAATAAGTAGTAAAAGTTATAATTGTATATCTAATTTTAATTATTTCCATATTTGTATTGTTTATTCTGCTTTAGGTAAACGTCGTAATTTTTACACAATTTTAATTTACAAATGCACATTCTAATCTTTGTGAAGTTTCTTACACTTCTATTCAACCTGTTTAATAACTGCTAATTAGAAAATTATTTAATTAAAAAACGAATAACTGAAAATGACTGTCCGCATTATTTTTGGATGAAATAGTTTCCATAAATAAAAACGTTACGAATATTCAACGAGCTTTGCCGGGCAAGTTTACGACCAATTCAAATCAGTCCTTAAAGTAGCATTCTCTTTTATTTCCTCAGGGACTATTTTTACTATTTTTTTATGGCTTAAACTTCGGTTGCTCTTATAAAATATGTTGCAATAATCAATGGGCCTTTTTTTGTCAATGTTATCAATCAAGTTAAGGAATTCAGTAATCGTGGTGTGTGATTGTGGCGTCAAGTCACACATTCCAAGAGTATTTTTATGTTTTTCTCAAATTCGACATAACGGTAAAATCTCAATTTGTACTACCCGCCGGAAGAGGCGAC
>JAAAKG020142242.1:0-11658 GCA_010014905.2 Druon quercuslanigerum
TCGATATATGTTAAGAAACTAGATAGATATAAGACATTATGTAAATAGTTGTAAATATTTATAAATATTAAGGTAGAGATTATCTTTCTGTTTATTATGTAAGTGGTATGGAAAGGAAGTCATGTAAACCCTTAGGGGACACATTATGAATAAAGAAGTTCAAATTTGAAAAAAGACATTAGGTAAAAATTATTAGAATGTTTCAGTGAAAATTATAGTTAAAATCTTCCCCTATTGTGAAATAATTAATTAATTATTAGCTAAATAACTTTTTCAAAATATTATATAAAATAAAGATTAAAGCTTAGTTTCTTAACTTAGGTGACATAAATTTTTCATTTCTTCGAAGGTTATATAATTAATTATTGGAATTAATTTGCATATTAAAAGTTTATTAAAATTAAAACATACATACTTTAAATGCATAGTTTTTCAAATGATTCTGATATTTTCAATTAGGTATTTGCATTCAATTTTTTAATTTATACATTAATGTGTTTTAATTTTTTCTGAAATCAATATACAAGGATACTAATAAACTAAATTTTCATAAGTAATAATGAAAATAAATAAAAAAATAGAATAAACATTATTTTATTTTTTAAGTGAAAGTGATATTGTCATGATTTTTACGTTATGAATACATTATTTAAATAATTATTTGCTGATTTTTTCAAAATATTAAATTACATAAAGATTGATTTGTAATTTCTTTCATTTAAGTAAATTAAATTTATTATTAACTTGAAGTTTATATGAGTAAATATAAGTATAATAAAAGCTTGTGAAAGTTTAAAATACCTCCATTATAGTTACATAATTTTTTACAGTTTTGCGATGTGAAATGAGAATCTGTAATTCTATTTCGAAATTATGTGCAAATATATTTTAATTTTTCCTGGAATAGTGTAAACTCTCATAATTTTTGTGACTCTAGTCCTATAAGAGTGTTGCTTGGTTAAATAAATCTGTTATCACAAATTTTGCAGCATATGTAGTTTAGTACAAATATTTTTCCATTTAGCCAAAAAGAAAGTGTTGACCTTCTTGGAAACTAAAAATATAGGACTTCTTACTGTTATCCCTATTTCCTTGTTTAACAATTTATTAAATATTTCCTCTCTGTTTCGCTATTTTCAAGAAATGTGTATTCTTTTCCTTGCTGTTAAAGTTATGAAAAAGCGGTTAAGTTTTTAAAAATGTAATTAATTTTTTATTTAAATAATACATGTTTCAACCAAAATAGATAAACTTAAAAAAAGTATAATCGTAGATTTTTCAAACAAACAAAAAAAAGTTAATTCTATTTTTGTGCTGCTTTCTGTTTTATTTAAGTTATTTAAATAAAACAGAAAACAGTACGAAAATAGAATTTGTTTTATTTTGTTTGTCTGCAGAGCCTAATATTATTATTTTTTTTTTTTAAATTTTATCTCTTTTTTCAAAATTGTACTATTCAATTAGAAAATTATTCACAGTTTTAAAAACTTAACCGCTTTCTTAATATCTTTTTTTGATGAAAATGAACTGTTTTGGATAGGAAATTGGTCCAAACTCACGAAATTTAAATTAATATTAAGAAATGTTGAATTTTTAACACTCTAAGTTTTTTGAATTTTTCAAAAATCATTCAAGAGTTTTTCTTTCAACACCTAAGAAAACCAATACTGCAATTTTTATCAAAATTTCTACTGCCTCCGTTATCCTCCAAACCCTCTTAAGTAACCCCTTCTCTAATGTTATCTGTTAATAATTTCGAGGAAAATGCAAGTATTTGTTCTCTTCGCAGTTAAAAGAAAATGCATGGAATAATTTGTGAACAATTTAGGAAATTTAGGAGATATTCAAAATTGGAAAAAGGGACCCCACAATAAGCCGAAAATCCGCCCCTCTTTTGGGCCCAACGTAGCTTTTGAAGGAAAGAACATAAATTGTTGCAGCAAAGCTCAAAATAATCGTTAATGATTGCTGTAACCGGGTTGGCTAGGATAATATGTACCTTAATTATACTTATTTAGTGACGCTTTGACTTTTGAAAATCGAAAAACTACCCCTATGAGAGGGTGGGAAATACGTCATAAACCAGAAGATGTATAAAATATTTTTTAATAACAATGAAAAGATATTAGACGCTATTTCACCTACTTCCATGGTACCGGTGTAGTGTCCACCCCCTGATAGGGGTAGTTTTCGGTTTTCGGGTAAACAAATGGCAAACCTGATTGAACAGCTTGCATTCACGATTATTTTGAGCTTTTTTCCTACAATTTCTGTTCTTTCCTTCCAACGAAACGTTGGCCATAAAAAGGGGTGCTTTTTGGGGTCCCTCTTTTGAACCTTTCTTTAAAAATTTCAAAATATGTAGGTACAAAATATGTAGGCACAAAATATCAATTTCTATCAAAAGCCACCGGATCACCCGCCGAGAAGATTTTTGAAGATTTTTTTTTTTGTAGTGTTTATATTGTCTGAAATGAATGTTTAGGGATGTAGAAATGACGTTTAATAACAAAACTAATATACAACTTTATAATAACAATTTTGATAAATAATTAGAGAAAAAAATTTAAAATTTGGTCCCTTTTGCACAAAGGAAAATTATAGAGTAGAAATGTTTGTTATCGTTTTTTTCAAAAATTTAAATTGTTATATTTTATCCAAAATCAATCAATATTTATTATTTTCAGAAATACCTAAACTCATTCGGGCGATTTAAGGAATTTATCATTTTAAAAAATTTTATATTTGAATATTTAGCCACAATAACTGTTTATAAAAATTTTTATTATAAACTTTTTAAATATTTTTGTAATTAAATGTCATTCCTACGATAATATGAAGCACTTTTAGCAAACAGAAAATAAAAAAATACAAAATATAAAAATAACCAAAGGAGGCAATTTCTACGGAAATAGATTAAATTTTAAATTAAAGAGACAAATTTTTATGAAAATAGCCTAATTTTTATTCAGAAAAGATTTGAAGTTACTTTTCACAACCAAAATATGATTTTTAACCGAAATGTAAATTTGCTATGAAAATAGTTGAATTTTTGTACCAAAAAGTTGAATTTTCAACCAAAAAGTAGGGCGTTTCAACCGACTTTTAAAATTTTTAAATATGGAATAACATTTTTAATAAAAATGTAATCTTCGGAAGGCAGAAAGCGAAAAAAAAATTGTAACAAAGCAATTAAATTACAATCAAGACTTTTGTTTGTTATATTTTCGGTGTATTATACTTTTTTATTTAAAAAATCTGCTAAGTCAGCATTTAATTATAAATATTGTAAACTAGATTAATTATTCTAAATGAAAATTGATATTTATTAAAAAAAATAAATATTGTATTATTCATAATTTCTTTCTTCCACAAAGTACAAGTTTTCAAGGTGGTGACGTAGCACTAAATTAAAAAGTTGGTTGAAAAAATTTCAAATAAAAAAATTAATTGCAAGATTCATTAGTTTCATTTAGAAATCAAAGTTAAGATGATATTTAGGAATAAATTAAAATATTGCACTGATCACCATTTTCACAATTTCCACATCACACTATATTGTAGTCTGACAACGGATCACTAATTAAAAATATTTATTAAACAAAATTTTAATCAGATTAAAATTATAAATTTTATATACTAGCTTTAGAATTCGAATTTAGAATTCATATTTATTCATATAATTAAATGCGTTAATAATCATCCTTTTTTGTATCCACATATTAGAAGTGTTCAAGCTGGTGATGTGGCACTATTTTAAAATATATATTTAAGAATGTTTAAATAAAAATATTAATTGTTAATTGTATTTCGTTTATTCAGACGTAAAAGTTAAACCTTATATTTATTTTGAAAAAGTAAACTTTGCATTAATGTTCATTTTTTTGTTTCCATATTCTACAAGATTCTAATCTGGGAAGAGGGTACTTGATGAAAGTATTGATTGCAAAGCTTAAATTATAAATTTTACATTATAAGTTTAGAGGCAAAATTAAAGATTAAGATTAATGATAATTTTTAATATTATGTTAGGAGTACATATTTGCAAAATTGAGTAAAGCTACGCAGAAAAAAAATTGAGTGACGATTTTCATTGTATCGAAATGCGAGTAGAGATAATGATAGGAAACTCCAGACCAATTGTTGAGAGAAATAATTACGTCGAAAACGACTGCCTTCATAGATTATTTACAATTGAATGGAGGTCAAAATGTATTTGATATGGCAGTTTTTTATGTCTGCTAATTATGTTCTTAATAGAACCAACAAAAATATTTGTTAAACATTAACTTGAAGCGTCTTAAACTAAACTGAAAAGGTAATGCTGTATCTTTTGGGCAAGAAAAATTTGATAGCACACACGGAATTATCAAGCAATAAAGTCAAAGAGGATACAAAGTCGAATGCCTGAAATCAATAAAAAAATATTGTCCATCCTTGAATATATTGCTTGCGAGATGTTCTCTCTTCTTTAATTAAAAAATTATTAATATTCCTAATAAGGTTTTTGATTATTGCACACTCGGTTGGCTGGGCAATTTTTTGTAGACGCAAATTCAAAAATCAAAATTTTTGAAAATATAGTTTTTATTTCATGATATTTCAATATATTTTCCTAAGGACTTTCATTTTAAAAATATAGGTTAAGAGAATATTGGAAATCATTTCAATATATATCGAATGAGTTTCAAAAGTTTTGCATCAGAATATAGATGATGCTAAAACCAAAATATTTCTATTTTTCACGATTAGAAGTTGGAAAAAATCGGTATGGTTAAGGGTTTCATAGAACCTTCTCAAACGATTAGAAAATGGCAATAGTTGACAAGTTAAAAAAATTCCCTCCTGAAGTTGTCTCCAATTTTTTTGTCTATGGTGGCTAGTCCCACATGCAGTGCGAGTTTCAGTGCATTTGAGCTGGCAAGGATTCAAATCAGATCAGGCCTCGACAATACCACAAATAATAATTTTCTTCTAGTCCATGAAGACTAGGATTTCCAGGGTGCAATTTAATTTTTCTTAGTTTATTAGCGCCATGGTGACTCTAGCAAAGCTATATTTTCTTCAGTCTATCCTTTGTCTGGTATATTCACCCTGCACCTTCCTATCTTCCAAATGTAGGTCCAACACCTTTACTACAGGAGAGTTGGTTTCCAGGTATACATGATTCTGCAAAAGGTTGTGAATTTCCCAAGGAGCTTTAAGTCTCTAATCTCGGAACAATTATGATGAAAATCCTCTTGGCTAGGAACAGATGCTGAAAAGACTGCTGATTTTCTTGTTGCTATCAGGTCTATTCGTGAAATTCTCTATTTTGTGAGAAGCCGGTTTATTACAGTCAAAGACAAATTCCAATCTGTAAGAAAATCCAGTATGCATAATCGGTCTGCTATTACCTTGTAAACTCCTGCTATAAAGTAAGCCTTTAGTTAATGATCTTGTTTCAAATTCAAACTTTAAATTTTCTCTGTTAACTGTAACAGAGGTTGTGACTTCGTGCTTCCTTGCCTCCGAATATGAGCTCTAACTCACTTGTCCGATTGATACGAACATTTTTTACCATTCTTATGCCCAATGCCCACATTTCCTTCTTTTATATTCCAGTTTTTTTGTTCCAAACTCCATTGACCCTTTATCGGCTATTCTCCCAACTGGACTTGGAAAACAATGTTCGATGCATCTGTTGTTAAATGAATAGTAATAATTTTTTAAAATATTTTTGATCTTTAGGACAAATTCTTGTTCCACTATTGCAGGTCTCCTTTTATCTGATCCGGCCTCGTGAGAGTTGATTAAAAAAAATTTCCGGAAGCGAATGGGCAGCCTGTTGCATTCTTCTTATTCTTCTTCAAAACAATTTCGCTAGAGGAATTACAAAGGAAGCAAACTCCAGCCTTCGGAGAAATGATTTCGCCAAATTCAGTTCCATACTAGACGAACTATAACATTCTCCATTCATAGCCTTATCATTTCCGTCTTCTTTTTTGACAGGAACTTTTGATCCCTGTAAGAATTCCATAACATACCCAGATACTCCAGTTGTCTTCTAGATTCCAAAACTCATTCCTGCAAATTTACTTTCTATCCTAGGTACGCGAGGAACCTTACTGTCTCCTTGAGCTGAAGTCCCAGAAGATAAAGATTCCGGTTCAAAAAAAAAAAATCGTCTAGGTCAACCATTACTCTCATTCCCTTTTCCCCCAGCTGACTGGCTATCCATTTTGATATTTTTAAAAGGTATATGTTTATTGGTAGTTTGTTTTAATCTTAGATAAATAATCGGTTATTTAAAGAAAACTTGGGATTAGATGCTTGAGGTCGAATATAGATATCCACGAACTGTCTGATTTTGGTATAAAAAACATTGGTAATAGGAACCCGGACTAAATGTCCAGTTTGTTTAAAATTCCCATATTGGACTGCGTAAGTCAGCAGCTAGTAGTTCTAGATATTTTAGTATTTAATGGCGTAGATCCCCTTCGAGGGTTTTCTGATCTTTTTCTGCTTATTCCAATTGGATCTTCTTGATCCTGAGTATGAGAAACCTTTTTGCGACTCTGGTTCGAAGTTTTCCAAGATCGAAACTTTTCCTTTCCTTTTTGCTTAGCTTCTCTTTGAAATCATGCGGGAGCTTTGACCCTGGTGGTTTTGGGATTAGAAAATTCGTGTAAAAACCACTATTTTCTTTAAGCAAATCATTCAATCTTTTTTCTTCGAAAATACATGTCGAGGAGGGGAAGACAAGATTCTTCGCATATGATTGAAGACTGCATGTCTACCTCAAGTTTATTGCAGAAGTTCGTTCGAGGTTTTTTTAAAAGGTGCTTCCTTATCAACAAAAAGATGATTAAAATCGTCAACAAAAATAAGAAATTTTTAGCTGAGGTGGAAAAGGCCTCCTGAAATTCGATTCTATGTCGCAGTCAACTATATAAACTGACTCTAAGCAAAAGTTAAAACTTGATTAGAAGGTCTAAGAAAAGTTTAGAACTTGCAATGAATACCCTGATTTGTTAACTCTTCCGATGCTTTTGGAACTCTTGGCTCTAACTTCTTAGGTAAAGGCAGAAAATTTATAATTTATTTGTCAGCCTTATGTGAAAGAGACGAATAAAGTTTCTTAAAACTGGATGTTTGACAAGAAGACGATTCTTTTGTTGAACCATGTTTATTAAAATCATTATGAGAGGAAGTGCTCCCTTCATAAGAAAATTCTGATGAAGAAGTCACGATCAAATTGCATTTTAAGAGTCACTTTTTCTAATAATCTAGTCAGTAGGTTCTCTCTTCAATCTGATTTCTTTTTTGAAGCAACTAGGCTACCACGATTTCCAATGATCGGAAAAATTTTTTCAGGGGCATTATCCTTTGCCAATTGATGAAAAGCTTGTATCAAAGCCCAGAGAAAACGACAATCCGGTATGGCTAGTTTCATTTAAAAAAATTACTTTTCATTCAAAGATTTTGCCTGAGGCTAAATGATTTGAGAAAGTAATCATCAGGAGCATCCTTCACCAAATCTTTTTTTCAAAAATTATAAACTTTCCATGTTTTCCAAGTTTCTATTTCGTATTGTAAATTAATTTTTCCTCTAATTTAACATTTGCGTGACTTGAAAATTCATCTCTTTTTAAGAAATTGCAATTTCTTTGTCCCATTACCTAATACACATATTGTATATTCGTTATCTCATATTTGGTAAGCATCTAGTTTGTCTCGTCAGTTGTTTGTGTAATTAGTTTCAAGGGAAGAAAGTACGTAATAAAATCGATAACACTGATATCATCATTTTTATTATCTTTTAACGTTCAAATTAAGTCATTCCATTACGAGAAAAAGTTATATATTGCCCACTATAATAAAAACTTTAAAAAACTGAAATGAATTCCAATATATACAGATTGTTAACCCGACAGAGATCAATAGATCAATAGAAATAAGAAATAAATTTTTTTTTTAATTTTCATCCCATATTAAATTATATTCAGCATTAAATTATAATTCTATACGGAAATTCCTTCTACGATGTAATAAAGACAAAGAATTTTTTAATTCCCCCAAAATCTAATTTGGAAGACGTAAAATTTTAAAATATGACCGATCCAGACTCAAACAATAGTTTTTGTTAATTCATTTTTTCTTATTATCCCTTCTTTAAAATTTAAAAATTTGTTTTAACCCATTAAGTCCTGACTGGATACATTTTGAAGATTTCTTTCAACGGCTCTATTAACTATGAAATGTGTCTATTTGAGCAATCATATTTATTTATTTTTTTAAAAAAGAAAGAATTTTTAAAGGAAAAATTTGTAGATTTTTAATTTTCGGATAGAAATTGTTGGTAAATTTTTTGATTTACGAATATTTTAAAATAATTAGTTCAATTCTTATAGTTTTAAATTATGATTAAATTAATTAAGAATCAGTAATTTGATAATATTTTAATTTAAAAATGTTTTACTTTAGATTTTTATTTTGAAGAATTATATTTTAATTTGAAAAATTCCAAAACGCAGACTTGACGATTTGAACACTTAAAAATTAAAAACGTTTAAAGTTGAAAACTTTTTATAAAACATTCATCATACAATATTTATTAGTAATATTTTAATTTTCAATGTTTCCAGCATAAAATTGCCTAAAATAATTACATATTGCAAATTTTAAAGTTTGTTGATTAGTTCTTTAATTTAGATCATTAAAAATGGTAACGTGTATGTATATCTTTAAACAGTATCATTTATAATTTTATAACAAAAATTAAAAAGTTTAGATTCTAAATTTTTCGGTTGAACTGTATTTCATGAAAACTTAATTAATTGAAAAGAGTTTGTACCTGGCATTTCATATGTGGAAATTATTGAACATTCGAATAAAACATTTTTAAACTTCAATTTTAAAAGTTTCAAATTAAAGAGTTCCGCTTCAAGTAATACAATTTGTAGCTTTTTTCTTATTACTTTAAATGGCTAAACCGAAAAAAACCATGAAATTATCAGGATTTTTTATATTAAGATAGTACGTAAATTCCTAAAAATGAGTAACTTGATAAAGTTGAATGCCGTATATTACCAAAATATGCAAATTTCAATAAACAGGTGAAATTTTAAAAAAGATACTTTAACTAAAAATGTAAGGTCCTTCCCTTCACTCTCTCTTAGAATGAGCAGATATACTCCAACTCCACAGACACGAGAATTGCTGAAATAGAGAACTCCAGAGATACGACCGTAGAAGAGACTCCCACTTCTGCGACGTTCAGATTTCAGAGGTAATGCGTGAGAACGCACACGGACCTGCTACGCGCACGCGCACGTAAAATTCAAGGCAGCGCCCGCTCTCATGCGCCTGGCTTTCAAATAGGGTGAGGATAGAGAGAAAAAAAAATCCACTAGCTCCTTTGGAGTCGGGACGCTCATATCTGTAGAGCACTCGTATCTTTGAAGTTTGAGTGTAGACGGCATGTCGATTAAGGTTTTCACGGTGTTAAAAGAAACAAGTATCCCATGCCGACGATTACAAGGATTACTTTGATTTGAAACTGTATTTTTCAAACAGTAATAATAATAGGAACCAATTTTCTGTAGATATATTTTTTGCATTTTATACATAACTTCACTGTATAAAATATTATCTCACCACCAATGTTATCTTACTTTAACCAGAGTTTATAAATAGCTGTATTTGTAGTAAATATATCAGTTTTTCCTTAAAAGATTTTGTATCCCTAGGAACTAAATAAATTATTTTTGTATCTCAGAAGGATAAGCTTTAAGTCTGTAGTTCATAATTGTATATAAAATTTGTATTAAATAGAATAATTAGTTTTTCCTTTAATTAGAAAATATGAGGATGGTTTATGGTCTCGTCTTATCCTTGGTGGTTATTCTCAATTATATTGGTAAATATAATAATACAGGATTTGTATTTAACTACAATTATATTTTGAACCTTTCGGCAAATTAGAGAAGGCCGAATTATCCAATCATCCCTTTACTCATCACTTTAAATTCCTGCTTATATGGCTGTTTCCTCCCAGACAATTTAAAAGTCTTTGAAACGTTTGAATTATCTGAAACAAAAGAAAGTAATTCTCATCTTAGTTTTTAACCAGGGATTTTCTTTTATATCAATTCTCTGCTAAACAAAATTAAGCTTCTCTCGAACTGAAATACTAATTTCGCAAAGAACTTACCGATCCCAAAATTTGAATGCAAATATTTAGGGAAATTTCATGTTCCAAGTAAAATTAAATCATTCCTCAAAATCCCTATTCTACTCGAATTCCCTTTCTGCTTGAAATTAGTACGTCGACTTCAACTCAAGGGAAGACTAGTATTCTGAGAAATGACCAAAAATGTCCAAGCGTCTCTGCGCCGGGTTTCAGTCGGTGATCGCTGTTGTCAGCTGGACATTGTCCTTAATTAAGGATACGATTTAAAATAATACGTTGTATTAATTTCAAATTGTGGCTAAAAATTTCCTAGTTCATACTACAAGTTGAAGTCGAGGTAAGAACTTCTCCAAATTATTAAATTAAAAAAAAAATTGACATTATATATTCTCTTATGAAGACAAACATAGTTTTTCTATGGGTCATTCGACGTTAGTGTATATCTTTACTTTACTTTGTTACTAAACAATTGTGTCATTGGTGTTAATCGAAGTGTCCATGAGCATTATGTTTGGCC
This sequence comes from Druon quercuslanigerum, assembly GCA_010014905.2. Classification (NCBI taxonomy): domain Eukaryota; kingdom Metazoa; phylum Arthropoda; class Insecta; order Hymenoptera; family Cynipidae; genus Druon; species Druon quercuslanigerum. The sequence goes on from JAAAKG020142242.1 coordinate 10,692, forward strand.
AATATGTTAGCCAATTTTAAATTTTCTGAAACTTGTCCAATTTAATTAAAGGACCGGAATTTTGCCTGGTTGCCTGATTCCACGCTAATTTCGTATGTTTCTTGTTTCGGTACTTTTTGTTCTACTAAGAGGTCAGTTAAGTGCTCTTCACATGCTGAATCCCCACTTTGTGCCAGGTTCAGATATGCTCTTGCCAGTGACCGTAATTTAGAACGGTTTGTTTTGCATCTTATTTTCTTAAATCCGAGCCTTTATAGCATAATAGGATGAAAGTTTTTTCTATTTACACTTTTTTGTTCGATGTTGAATGTATAAACGTTTTTATAATAATGATACTCCCCTGAGTATCCTACCTCGTCTGTTCACTGACCCCGTTTGGAGTAGGTTCCCTAACGTTCCGGGTTTTCCGTAAATCATGTCTTCTTCAAAAACTTCAACTTCCTCAGTGAAGCATTAGTGCTCTAATGACTGTAGTTCATTATACATGTGCGTGGCAAATTCGACATACAACAAAATCGTCGACCATTTAATGAGTCTGGCAAAGTCAAGCGCGAAGGATATTTTGGATTTAAGGTTTTAAATCACAATAAAAAGTGGATTCCTAATGTGATATAGAGCGCTTGTGATACATTGCTTTATCGCTGAAAAACTTGACAGCAGAATAATACATCTCCAAAGTTCAGCAAGCCCATGATGTGCAGGAAACCACAAAACCGTGAAGAATGCTACATCTGTTCAACCAATCTTACTGAAATCAATGGCAAAAACAAAAGAAAGATAGCTCATGCCAATGTTTCTACGGTCACAAAACCCTTCGAGGCTAATAAGAGCATCAATCCAGTAGAAATCAGCAGCGAGAGCAGTCAAGATGATGATGACGCTGATAGAGTAAGAAAAGGTATAGGTAATCGGGAACCATACACCTGCTCTCTCACCTTTGAACGCAAGGGTCGGGGAGAGCAGGTGA
>JAAAKG020142243.1:0-11658 GCA_010014905.2 Druon quercuslanigerum
CTTAAGATTTATCAATATTTTAATAATATTGATATAGACCAGTAGACAAACAAAATTAACATCTAAATTTAATAATTTAAAAAATATTTTAAGAATTTTTAAGATGTTACCTAGTACAATTGCAGAGAGAATCTAAATTTTGTAAGGGATTTTACAAGAATTTTAGTTAGATTTTCATAGTTTTTACTGGATTTATAAGGATTTTAAGATGTACCGAAAGATTTCAATACATTTCAGTAGATTTAAAAATATTTCAGAAGAAGTCACGGAATTTCAAAACATTTTAAGAGATTTTAAAGTATCTTAGTGGATTCAAAAGATTTGTCAATTTTTATAAAGAATTTTAAGGGATTTTGAGGAAATTTAATAACTTTTAAAAGATTTAAATAGCTTTTTAAAAATATTTTAGTGGGTTTCAAAAGATTTGGAAACATTTTCGGGGCTTGTAAAGATTAAAATACATTTTTTAGTGATTTACAAGATTTCAAGGAGTCGCTTAATATTTCCCGGAATTTCAAGGAATTTAACCTTTTTTTAAAGAGTTTTTAAGAGATTTCTACATATTTTAAGGGCTTTTAAAGATTGCAATGATTTTAACCCCTTTTTTTAGATATTTCAAGGGATTTTCACGAATTTCACAGGATCATAGAAATATATGAGAGATTTGAAAATATTCAAAATTATTTTTACGGATTTTAAACGATTTCTTAAGATTTCAAAAGATTTAAAGAAGTTTCAAAGGATTTTCGAATATTTTCCAGAATTTAAAAAAATTTTGAGGAATTTTATTGCGATGTAAAATATTTGAACGAATTTGAATACATTTTAATACATTTCAAGAGATTCGGAAAGATTTCCATAGATTTTAAAGATTGTCATGAATTTTAAAAATTCTATTTAATTTTAAAGGGATTTGGAAGGTTTTTAAAAGATCTCGTATTTTCCAGAATTTCAAGGATTTTTATGTGATTTTAAAGGTTTCAGGCGATTTTGAGGATTTGAACTTTTAACCGATTTTTAGGAATTGAAATAGATTTTCACAGATTTGAAAGAATATATAAAAATTTTGATGGAGTTTTGAAGATTTTAAACGATTTCGACAGTTTTTAAGGTATTTATAAAATTTTTAAAAAGAATTTCACGGGAGTTTAATCTTTTAGGAAGGGATTATAGCTTTCAAGATATAATGTTCAATATCCATTGAATTCAAAGGATTTCAAGTAATCCTCACATGCTTTAAAAAATTTTACGGTAATTGCAAAATTTAAAAAAAATTCACGGGATTTCAGTTCATGAAAGGTTTACACAATATATTTAAAGAATATTTATCTCCTTAAATATATATTTATTGGAAACCTTAAGTAATTAATGTACGCTCACTAATTGCTTTGAAATATTTATTCTATTTATAGGGTTCTAATCACAAATATTTGTAATTATCCAGTTAGAATATGTCTCCCTTCGCTCAGCGTTGACTACTGTGAATTCTTAATGTCAATAAATCGACGAGGCTGCCAAAGAAAACTAACATAAGTTCAGATCCTCCAAATTCTACAAAATAAACTTCAGCCCTTCTGCTTCGTTATTAATATAAACAGTTGAAAAAACTCTTTCATTATGAACAAAATTCATCTTAGTCATTTTGTAATTTTCACAAGCTGTCGCGCAGAAAAGAACGTAAATAAGGGCCCTATGTCAAAATATTGAGAAAATGTATGTTTTATGTTTAGCTTACAGAATTTTATGTAACTATTGCAGAGTTTCCGGTTTTTTTCAAATACAAGATTTTCTGTAAATCTCACATGATTTTCAGCTTTAAATATTACCGAAAAATGCCTGCTCTGACCATAAGAGCCCGTTCAAAATTGTCATATACGTCCTTACCAGCAGATTGGCAAAAGAGCGTTTAGTGATGGCTTGCGTTTTTATTTTAAATTTTAACTCATAAATTTTGCATACATTTAAAGATATGTGTTAGGAATAAAATGTCTCGTAATATTTTAAATTTTAGCACGATGTGATATTTGGTGCGGACTTTTAAATGCGTTCTTATCCGGAGTTTGGCGAAAAAGCATTAGTAGTGCCACTACTTGAGAGTTTGAAGCGATACAGTGCTCTCGACTTGAAAAGGGGGAGGGTGTGCTGAAAAAGGGGTTTCGGGGGAGGGGGTCGGTCGAGCGAGTAAGGTGACGGAGTTGGGGGTGGGGGAGGGCCGTTGCGACGCCGGGCGTCCGGCGATCGCGCCTTAAATGGTTCGACGCCGCACGCGCCCAACAGCTGCCAAGCTCGCCTGCTTCTCGCATCTCTTCGCTTTACTTCTTCTCCCTTACATGCACGCACTCACGCACATGTTTTAACTACCGATGGAAAAATGTTCTCAATCTCCTTTTATGATTTTTTACCCGATTTTTTCAGGGTTGCTCCAAATCTCCCGCGAGGATTTTTTTCTACACAGTTTCTTAACCCTCTTGGGGAAAAATAATACCACTTTTTTTTTTACTACGCAGTGAAATTCATGAAGGGGTTCCATAAAGATGAGACATGCGGTTTGTAAGTTTGAGGAGTATGTAGGGGCTTTCATGTTATTAAAAACAATTCATTCTTTGTGAATGCAAAGTTCCAATTCTACCGGAATTTTAATCTGAAAATGCAATTTAGAAGCTTAAGCCGTTCAATGCAAAGGGATGGTTACGCAAAAATTATGATACTCAACAGAAATTTATTGAAATTTCGGTTTCCAAAATATAATTTGAAGAATCGAAATTTTAAGTCGATAGACTTATTTGTACAATTTCAATTTTGATTAAATTTGTAATAAAAATATAATAACGTTATAATAGAATAGTTTTCGATTGAATCTCTTAAAGTTAACGAATTTTATTTTTAAATAATTTTAAATATTGGCTGCATTAAGTTGAGCTCTGTGTTTTATCTCAAGCGTCAAAGCGTGAGTAATTTCTAGTTTGCAACATAGTTTCGCGATTGGAAAGTGAAATAATATTTTAAATATCAAACATTCAGAGATTAAGACTTCGAATTCTAATTTGTAAAATTTAAAGACCTAAACGTTAACAATTGAAGCATTTTTTGGATCAGATTTTCTATATTAAAAAATGTTAAATAATAAATATTTTCACAATTAAAGAGTTGAATTGCAAGGTTAAAAATCGAACAATTTTCAATTTCATACGCTGAAAACGTTCAAAATGTAGTTGGGTATACCGTCTAAAGTTGTTCTATTTTAAGCTATATATACATGGTACAACCGTAATGTGGTGTACACTCTGTCTTGTAACCCTTATTGTAATCATGAATCGGATGTTCATCCACAATTCTAGTGGTAATCCATCATCTACTAATATATAACACAATCATAACTCGGATAATTTTATTTAAAAAAAAGAATTTTGAGTGTTAATTTAAACCATTTTTTGTTTCAATCCACCAACCTATTTATATTTGGTTTAATCACTGGAAACTTTTGGTGAATTCAAACATTTTCAGTTTTACTAACCAAAAATATTTTTGGGGGCATCGAAATATTTTGTCCACATATTAACCATTTGCAATATATAGTTCAAAATTAAACAAAAATTATGCAGAATACACGAAATATTTTTCGAGTTAATACAGAAAAAAAAGTTTTTTTTTTGAAGAAATTTTCCTTTGATTCTAGACACATTCTTCTAAGTGTGATTGCACAGTGATTCTGATAACTAACTTATGTAACCCTCAAGTTCCATAGAATCCATAAAAGTAATTTTCCAAGCGAAGCTCTAAAATGGTGAAATCTGAATGAGGGGTTGATCACATGTAATTCTTAGGTATACACTGTACACATGGGGCAAATGTTGTCAAGGTTGTCAACATACTGGGGCTCGAATTTCGGATGCTCATTTTTTCAGTTCATGCATATTTTTTTAGTTTTTCTTCAAGGTCGACTGCTTAAAATTTTTCAAAATATTTTTGAAAAAAAGTTTGATTTTTTCCCCTTGAAGAGAACCTGAGATAGAAAGATAGGATAAAATTGCTGTTTTGGACTTATAAGAAAGAGGGTTCTTGTGCCCGGCTGTCGTGCCGCGAACTGCTAAAGTGTAAGCACCCTGTCAGTCTCATTGTGTCGATTATTAATATTGTTTTAATATAACTGTGTTTATCAAACATTGTTTAAATATATTTTTTATTTTTTAAACAATTCTTTATATATAGGGATGATCACCCTTAGGTATATAATCATTAATTTGAAATACTTATGTATGCTAAATAATTAATTTAAAGTAATTAGTAGTTAAGATATGATAAGTGGTAATTAATTATAAGTAGAATGAACTATGTTTTATTTGTCCTTATAATTAACGATTATCTAATGTAGGGTGCTCTCCCGTATATTTTTATAATCTTTTATTTTTTAACTGTTTTTCAATAATTATATAATATTGATTTAAAGCTGAATGTTTGTATTTCTTTCTAGTAAAAAGTTAATAGCATAAAAAACTAATGAAGATCTCATCATTTCTGGAACTGAAAATTCGATAAAGTTTCTACAAAATTGAAGATATCTTGTGATTCATATGAAAGACCCAAGATAATGGCAGAATTCCATGCGACAAGTACCCTTAAAGTTAAAGAAATTCTGTAAAAAGACATTATTATAAAGAGTCGATACCTTTCTCTATAATAAAGGCAGCATTTCATCACAAAAGGATTTAAAAAATTTATAATCCCTTTAGCGTATGTTTAACTCATTCCCAAATCGACCCCTAAAGTTGAGAAAAAGTCTGTAAAAAAATACCATTTTGAATAGTCGAAATATTTTTGCTGATAATGCCAGCAATTCATTTCACAAGTATAATCCGAAAAAGGTTCACATCTCTGGTGCATTTTAAATGAACCACTAAATTCAACCCTTAAAGTTCAAAAATTCGATCAAAATATACTACTTTTCATTTATTAATATATTTATTAATTGATTTTTAATTTCCATGGTAATGAATGAATTTCATGCCAAAAGAAACTGAAAAAAGTTTCATTCCTCTAGCGTATATGGAACCCATTCCAAATCAACCCCTAAAGTTTAAAAAAACTGTAAAAAGACGCTAATTTGAAAAATCTGAATTTTTTCGTTTGATAATGACAAAATTTAATGCCAAAAGCACCCAAAGCAAAATTTAATCCTTCTAGCGGATTTTTAACCCACCCCAAATCAACCCCTAAAATTGAATAAATTCTATAAAGACACTATTTTGAAAAATGAAAATCTTTTTACAGAAGTTTATTAATCATTTTTGTACACCATTTTTTTGGAATGGTTTCCACATACGTTAGAAAGATGAAATATTTTTCGGTTGCTTTTGGCATTAAATTCTATCATCACCATCGAAAACATTTCAACTTCTCAAGTCAGAGTCTTTTTACGGTATTTTTTTAAACGCTATGTGTTGACTTAAGGGGAGTTCCACATCCGGTAGAGGGATGAAACCTTTTTTAGTTGGTTTCGGCATGAAATTCAGTCATCATCGAAAAAATTTCAACTTTTTATAATTTTTTAAAACTTTTGTGATTGTTATAGGGAGTGTACTACATGTGCTAGAGGGTTGAAAGTTTTTTGGGTTGCTTCTGGCATTACGGATGTCAAAAAAAAAAAAAAGAAACATTTTTCGCATTTTTTGTGAACTTTGTGAATCTGCCAAAAATCATGGGTCATTTTGACACCAAAAGAAGCTCTTTTTAGCGATGCCATTTAAGAATAAAGAAGTAAATCCTTTTTTTGATCACTCTAAATATTCATACTGTATAAGTGTATATCCATTGTACAACCAGATTAGTCATTAGTGATTAGATCACTTTGCATTAGACTGGCATCAGCAAAGTCATAATCTCGTTTTGATAAATGTTAGTCTGATAATTGTTCGTCTGACCAAGAACGTTACGCATACCTTGAAGCATTTTCGTTCTCCCTTTTCCTCTGACACACATGCTGTTTTTTTTCCCTCTCCTTTTGACTCCCCGAGTTCAAATCTCTTTCTCTCTTTATTGCCTTCTCTCTTCATTGAGGCACCTCGGTGTCACGTTTCAAGCACTGCGCCGTATACAGTAGTCAGTAGTAGTAGGAGACGTATCAGAGGAGGGCTGAGAGCCATAGCATGTATATAGCTAGCGGCTAGGGTATGGCAGATGATTGCCTCGAATACAGGTTACTTCATAAAGCCAAACTACAATCTCCAGAACAAACCGGCGCGGTGGTACTTGGTTGCGGTTTCATGTCTGGATTCATTCACTAGAAATTGATAATAATTTTAATTCGACACTTAAGAGGATTACAATACGGACAAGTGGAGACTTTCGAACAAAACATATGAGATATTTAAAATATGCTCTTGAAACTTTCAAATTTTTCAAATACCAGCAAATTTTATTTATATGCACTGATTTTATATAAAATATAACAGGGGAGCGACCCCAATAGTGCGCCACACCATGCCGGATAATAGTCGACATCCTCAAGCAAAATAATTATCTGGATAAATGATTAATTTTAATTTTGAGTAAATAGTACAATTATTTTATAGAAAAACCTCGGTTCCTTTTGATACGGCTATTGACACATAATTTGTGACTTAGCATTTTTTAATAAAAAAGAACCTAAATTGAACTGTTAAGCTCTTTCGTTTGTTCTCTGGGTTTACATGGAGTGGCTCACTTTGTATTGGTGATCCACTATTGGGGCCATAACCCTATTCAAAAATTCTTTTAAAATCTATAGGTTAAAAATTTGGCAATTTTTTAAGTATCAGGGTGTCTATCCTACCTGGAAAACCTGGAATTGTCAGGGAATTTGTATATACCTGGAAAAACCTGGAAATGTCAGAGAATTTTTTAAAGAGCGTAAAGAATTTTTTTTTTAAATTACAATATTAAATGGAATAACACGCTCTTTTGTTTTAAATCAATTTTTTGACTGAAAGTTCAGTTTATTAAGTTTATTACAAGGAGCTATTTTGTTGAAAATTTGTTTCTTGTTTTTTTTTGTTATTGAAAATTAATTTTCCTACATAAAATATAACTATTTAATATTTTTTGAAAAATTATTTTTTGTTGAGAATTATGGCCTTTTGTCATAAATCAATCTTCTGGGCTGAAAAGAATTATTTTTATGGCAAATTTAATGATTCCAGTTAAAAACTCTTCAATTTATTTCAAAATTCATGTTTATGGTTGCAAATTCCACTATTTAAGTTGACGAATTATTAATTTAGTTGAAAATTCGTAGCTTTGGTTGAAAATGCATTTTTCAACTGAAAATTTAACTATTTAATTGTTATTTGACAATTTATCTTTTTAATTTAAAATTTTTGTATTATATATATTACTATATATAGTATATATATTAGAAATAGATTAAAAATATACCTTTTGGTATACAAGTAATCTATTTGGTTCAAAAGTTAGTTATTTTGTTAAAAAATATTTTTTTTCTCATCAAGAAAGAAGACTTTTTGACCAAATAGTTGAGTTTCCAAGAAAATGGTTGAGTTACAAACCAAGGAGATTATTTCTAAACCAAAAATATACTAGAAATGGATTAGAAATTTATATTTTGATAGAAAAGTAATATTTTTGGTTAAAAAGTTAATTTTTAAAAATTTAAAAATCTAATATTATATTTTTAGTTAAGAATTCACCTCTTTTGGATGAAAAATAAATTATATTCTTGCCAATTCAACTGGTTTGTTAGAAATTCTTTTTTTGTGTTGAAATTTAATTCTCTCTTTTGTTTGACATAAATTTTTTGACCGAAAGTTCAATTTCTTAAATTTATTCCAAGTGCAACTTGAACTATTTTGCTGGAAATTTGTTTCTTGTTATTGAAAATTAATTTTCCTACTTAAAATATAACTATTTAATGATTGTTGAAAAATTATTTTTGGTTTAAAATTTTGGCCTTATGTTATAAATCAATCTTCTGTGCTGAAAATAATTATTTTTATGGTAAATTTAATGATTTTAATTAAAGACTCGTCAATTTATTTAAAAATTCATGTTTTGGTTGCAAATTCCACTATATCAGTTGACGAATAATTAATTTAGTTGAAAATTCTTAACTTGGGTTGAAAATGCATTTTTTAACTATAAATTTGACTATTCAACTGTTATTTGACAATTTATCTTTTTGATTTAAAATTCATGTATTTTTAATAAAATTCGTCTTCGTTGATAAAAACGATTCTTCTATTCCATTTTTTTCAAAATGGATATTTTTTGTTTGAAATTTAACTCTTTGGTTGAAGATTTGTTTTATTTGTATTTGATAATGCAAATATTTTGTTAAACATTCATGTATTTTTAATTTTAATTTTTTAAATTTTTTTAATCTACTTTGTTCAAAATTGAAATATTTTCTCCAAAATTCTATTTTGTTGTTTGAAATTCATTTTTTGAATATAAAGATTGATCATTTTATTTAAAAATTTAACTGTTTAGTTAAAAGTGGGTTTTCTTTAATTAAAACTTCAACTTTTTCGTTAAAAATTCATATATTTAATTTAAAAATCCTCTTTCTTGCTAGAAAGTTAATTTTCCAGTTTGAAAATTGATCGTCTCGTTTGGAAATTCATTTTTTTTTAAATTCAAGTATTGTAATTAACTATTGATCATTTTAGTAAATATTCCATCTTTTTGTTTGAAAATAAAACTTTTTCGTTAAAGTTTAAATCAAAGTTGTTTAAAAAATAAATCTTTTTTTTGTACAAGAATAATTTTTTAACTGAAAGTTTAACTATTCAATTTTTGGTTGAAAAGTCATATTTTTTATTTCAAAATTCAGCTATCTGTTTGAAAATTGATCTTTTTCAGTTGAAAATACAACTCTTTGATTGAAAATTAATGTATTTTTTTAAAAAATCGTCTTTTTGGTAGAAAATTAATCCTTTTGGTTGCAAATTTAACTATTTGTTTGAAAATTCATGTATCTTTTTTGAAAGTCTAAATTTCTACGTGAAAAGTAGCTCAGGTTAATTTTTAATATAATACATAATTTTACCCAAATATGCAGTAAATTTTAAGTATAGGTAGATAAAATAAAAATGTATTTGAAGATTTATTCAAATTCATGTACTTTAGAAACAAATTTGAGAAATGATTAATTATGTTTTTAGCATTATTTAATTATTTATTTAATATATCATATTAAAATGTTTAAGAATATCTCGTAATATTAATTTAATTCCTATAAAATAAAAAGAGCCATTGTTTTTAATAAACATTGTTTTAGTAGACACCCTGAATATATTTCAAGCTATATGATTATGTAATAATATATATTAAAAACTTTTTGCGTCCTATACTGGTAGCTTTTCAATAAATTCAAAATAAAAATTTTTCTAATTTCGTACGCATGCAACTTTTAGAACCTTCACTTAGAACTTATAAATGGACCTTTAAATTTTTGAATGACTGCACGGAGAACCACAGAATTTGAAATTTGTTTATTGAAAATTGTAGTGCCCCTTATTTTTAAATCATTCACCTATTTAATGCTCCTCATTTTGAATTTTTTTTTTCGTGTCATTTATTTATTTAAAACTGTTAAATTTATATTTAGAACTTTTCTAAATTCAGGCACTATATCTTCGAATTCTGAGGTCAGTTTTCATGGGTGCAAAAGTGAAAGGGTCCGAAATCTTTCAGCAATAACATAGAATTCTTATGAGTTTCGTAACGATTTAATTTCATGGGCATCTCTTGCATATATAATTTTCTTTAAAAAATAGTTTCTTGAAAAAATGTGACCGTTCACGAAGTAAGGGACCTAAACGGGGAATTAAATTTTACAGAACCAACGATGGAAGAGGCGTTCCAACACAGGAACTCTATTCTAATTATTTATGATTGAAGGTTCACTCAATTTATGTGAATTCGGACCTATGTCAGTTTTCATCAACTCTCGATAACTTTCGAAGAAGTTTGCTGATCAAAATTTCCTTTGATACTCACTTTTGTGGTCCAAAAAGACAGGTCAAGTTTGTTAGCCAGCCTTCTACCGTCAATATTTATGGTTTTAGCCATGAAAAATAAAAGTGGGAAAACTCATGGATATGCTACTTTTCCTTGAAATCGCGCTGGGTATGATACATTCAAATTTAGAGCTAAGGCACTAAGGCAACATCAAAATTAAAAGAAAAAGATATTAAATACAACTTTTTGTGAAAAAATAAGGGAACGTCTTTCAGAAAACAAGTGGTTTTGAATTTTCTATGCAGAATTTCGTTTTGTACTCTCTGCATTTGTCCAAAAATGCAGGTCAAGTTCGTTAGCTGGCCTTCTACTGCCAATATTTATAGCTTAACCATGAATTACTGTTGATAAACATTATTGCAAAATAAGAAATAAATATTAAAATAATAATGAAGAATAAAGTTTGTGCTTTATTTTTTAATATTTGAATAAGCAGTTTCAGATAGTGTTATAAAGAAATTAAATCCGATTATGAAAGAGGAACTTATTATAAACTATCAAATAGTGTGCAAAAATGAAAAAGCGAGTTTTTGAGAATTTTAGGTCCCTTTCTTCATAGGCGATAGTACATTTCTTTTTTGATATTTTAAAACGATTTCAACAAATACAATAAAGGTTTTTTTCTTTTTAATCTATATAATTTAAAGTGTACTTTATTATGAAATATACTGATTCTTAATAATAATGAAATATTATTTTTGACCTTAAGGACTGAATTTTCAATAATTTCACCAAATTGAGTACTCTGTATTTTGTTTTGCCTTTTTAAAAAATCGATTGATTTAACATAGAGATAAAAAGGTTTGATTGCATACGCTTGGTCCGATCAAACAATTTTTTTTTGATTCACCAAAAGTTAGTTTAAATAAAATATAACGTATTCTAACTAATTGATTACAAATAATGTAAATTTAAATAATTTATCAGTTTGGTATCACTAAAGTTACAACATTTTTCTCTTAATTTTTAATATAAGCTTGTTAAAAGATCAAAACAGAAGAATATGAAACTACGCTAATTTTTAAAAGAATCCAAGATCATTTTATTGCATAATTTCCAGGAACCTAATAAAAATCAGTTATCAAGAAAAATTTTTCTTTGATTTTCTTATTAAGAATTGAAATGATAAGTTCCGTCATTTATTACGAAAGAAAAAATGTTTTACATGAAAAAAGCTTAAATCTTATCAAAAATAATTATTTTAACAATAGTTTTTCTAACTGATTTTTTTCTTATATTATCGTTTCTTATCAGTTTAAAAAAATAGCGAATGATTAATAAAGTTCTACCAGTTTACAACAATTGGTAAGAAGCGATATAAAGAAACACTTTTGCATTTTTTGCAAAAAATGTTTTTTCTTTCATAATATGCCACACTAACAATATTTTTACAATTCCTAAAATTATAGAAAACTCTTTTTCCAGGGACCTGATTTTTGAACGGTAGGTAACTTAATCAAATTTCGAAGTTGCGTCAATTATATCGATGTCAAAAATGTATTTCGCCAATTTCAGAAATTATCAGTTTCAATTATTTAAAGTTTTCAAATACTCTGAAAGAATGCTATAAAGGCAATTATTTTAATTATATTATATATATAATTTTTTTTATATTTTATTATTTTTTTAAAATTTTATTTATAT
>JAAAKG020142244.1:0-11658 GCA_010014905.2 Druon quercuslanigerum
AGTTGATTTTTCAATCCAACAGGACAACATTTAAACAAACCGGATAAATTCTTTTTAAAAAAGACTATCAAAATAGTTGCAATTTTCATTAAAACAGATTTTTAAAATAAAAATGGAATTTTAAATTTTTAATTTTAAAAATTATTTTAAAACAAAATTATTTGCAGCCTCTTAATTTGAATAAAAAAAGGCTTTCTCAAAAAGGTTGAATTTGTAATTAAAATCGATTTTTTTAACCAATTTTTTTTCAATTTTCAGCTAAAGAAATTAATTTCAAAACAAAATTAGTTTTTAGCCTCTTAAATTAAACCAAAAAGACGATTAAAAAAAAACAAGTTAAATGCTCAAAGTTGAATTTTTAACCAAGAAGGATTAATTTTATGTCATAAAAGTTCAATTTTTACCCAGAAAGGAAACAATTTGAAATAACAAGTTAAATTTTCATTACAAATTTTTTACAAATTCTTTAATCTAAAAATGGAATTTTTAAATGTTTAATTTAAAAAATTATTTCAAAACAAAATTAATTTGCAGCCTCTTAATTTGAATAAAAAATACGAATTAAAAAAAATAGTTGAATGCTTAAAGTTGAATTTTCAACCAAAAAGGATTAATTTTCATCAAATAAGGATTAGTTTTCTGCTAAAAAAGTTCAATTTTCAACCAAAAAGGAAAAAATTTTAAATGACCAGTTAAATGTTTAGTACAAAAATACTCTCAAAATGGTTGAATTTGTAATTGAAACCGATTTTTTTTAACCATTTTTTTTTAATTTTCAGCTTAAAAAATTAATTTTAAAACAAAAATATTTTTCAGCCGCTTAAATTACACCAAAAAGAAGATTAAAAAAAAAGAAGTTGAATGCTCAAAGTTGAATTTTCAACCAAAAAGGATTAATTTTTAACCAGGAAGGAAAAAATTTGAAATAAGTTAAATTTTCATTACAAATTTTTTACAGGTTTTTTAAACCAAAAATAGAATTTTTAAATCCTAAATTTAAAAAGTTATTTTAAAACAAAATTAATTTGCAGCCTCTTTAAATAAATTAAAAAATACGAATTAAAAAAAAAGTTGAATGCTTAAAGTTGCATTTTCAACCAAAAAGGATCAATTTTCAACCAGGAAGGAATTATTTTCTGCCATAAAAGTTCAATTTTCAACCAGAAAGGAAAACATTTGAAATAACAAGTAAAATTTTCATTTCAAATTTTTTACAGATTTTTTCAACCAAAAATGGAATTTTTAAATGTTTAATTTAAAAAATTAGTTTTTAAACAAAATTAATTTGCACCCTTTTAATTTGAATAAAAAATATGAATTAAAAAAAAAGTTGAATGCTTAAAGTTGAATTTTCAACGAAAAAAAATCAATTTTCAACCAAGAAGGATTAATTTTCTGCCAGAAAAGTTAAATTTTCAACCAGAAAGGAAAAAATTTGAAATGACCAGTTAAATTTTTAGTAAAAAAAAGGCTATCTCAAAATGGCTAAATTTGTAATTAAAACCGATTTTTTTAAATTTTTTCTATTTTTAGCTTAAAAAAATTAATTTTCAAACAAAATGAATTTTTAGCCGCTCAAATTACACCAAAAAGACGATTTAAAAAACAAGTTAATTGCTCAAAGTTGAATTTTCAACCAAAAAGGATTAATTTTCTGCCATAAAAGTTCAATTTTCAACCAGAAAGGAAAAAATTTGAAATAACAAGTTAAATTTTCATTTCAAATTTTTTACAGATTTTTTAAACCAAAAATGGAATTTTTAAATGTTTAATTTAAAAAATTATTTTTTAAACAAAATTAATTTGCAGCCTCTTAATTTGAATAAAAAATATGAATTAAAAAAAATAGTTGAATGCTTAAAGTTGAATTTCAAACTAAAAAGGATTAATTTTCTGCCGAAAAAGTTCAATTTTCAACCAGAAATGAAAAAATTTGAAATAACAAGTTAAATTTTCATTTCAAATTTTTTACAGATTTTTTAAACCAAAAATGGAATTTTTAAATGTTTAATTTAAAAAATTATTTTAAAACAAAATTAATTTGCAGCCTCTTTAAATAAATGAAAAAATCAGAATTAAAAAAAAAGTTAAATGCTCAAAGTTGAATTTTCAACAAAGACGGATTAATTTTCTGCCATGAAAGTTCTATTTTCAACCAGAATGGAAAAAATTTGAAATAACAAGTTAAGTTTTCACTATTTTAAAAAAAAAGTTTTAAAACGAAATTAATTTGCAGCCTCTTAATTTGAATAAAAAAAGACGAATTAAAAAAAATAGTTGAATGATCAAAGTTGAATTTTCAAAAAAACTTTATTTTTAATTTTTTATTAATTTTCAACCAAGAAGGATTAATTTTCATCCAACAAAGATGATCTTTCTACCATAAAAATTGAATTTTCAATCTAAAAGGACACAAATTTAAACAAACTAGTTGAATTTCCATCCAAAAAAATTACTATCAAAATAGTATAATTTACAACTAAAAAATACTTTATAAACAAAAAACTGAATTTTTTAATTTTTCTGTTTTAAATATTAATTGAAAAAAACTAATTTTGAACCTCTAAAATTGAACCAAAAAGACGAATATTTAGCCAAATAGTTGAATGATCAAAGTTGAATTTTCCACCAAAAAGATTGAATTTACAACCAAGAAGGGTAAATTTCCACCCAAGAAAGATGACCTTTCTACTATAAAAATTGAAATTTCAATCCAAACATAAAAGATTTAACAAACCATTTGAATTTTAATTAAAAAGAGACTTTATCAAAATAGTTTAATTTTCAACTTAAAAAATATTTTTTAAACCAATAAAGAAATTTTCTAAATTTTCAGTTTAAAAAATTAGTTTGAAAACAATGAAATTTCATCCAAAAAAGATAAATTTTCATAAAGAAATCTTTGCTGTCAAAAAAGTTAAATTTTCCATACAAAAATAAAAAATAAATAAAAAAACAGTTGAATTTTCATCAAAAAATAACTTTATCCAAATAGTTGAATTGTCAACTAAAAAAGATTTTTTTAAATCAAAAATGGAAGTTTCAAATGTTCAGTTTAAAAAATTTATTTAAAAAAATATATCATTTTCAGCCTCTTAAATTAAATTTTCTATTTAGTTTACGCTAGTCTCCGTATTAGAAAAACAATGTTCAAAATATTGTTTACCACCGGAAATTCATCGGAAATTTTTTTGTGTTCAGTATTTAACCATTTAGTAACAAACTAAACTATATTTGTGAAAATTAAATTATTTTGTTGATAATTCAATCATTTTGTGAAAGTCATCATTCGATCTGAAAATTCGCAATTTTCTTTCAAATTTTTCCTTTCAGGTTGAAAATTCATCCCTTACAGTAAAAAACTATTTTTTTTAATGTAATATATTTCGATATGAAATCTCAGGAATTTAAAGCGTTTTATTTTGAGTTAAATATGGTATCTAAATTAATTTTATTTATAAGAATTAATTCCCCTCTTATTCTCCCTTTTTTAAATCGCAATATTTCAGTAGTATAGCTGTGACACTATGACGCTACTTACCGACCAATCAAGGTTCTGTTCTTTGCTGAGTTACCTCATGTCGGTAACTTAGCATTGTACATTGAATTATTTGTAAAAATTTCGGCTTTTGGTTTGGAAATCCATCTTTTGGTAAAAATGTAATTTATTATTTATTTATAAAAAATTCATCTGTTTAGTTGAAAATTCTTGTATTTTGTTGAATTTTCGTCTTTTCTGGTAGAAAGTTAATATTCTTGACTAGAAAATCCACTTATTGATAGAGAATTAAATTTTTTTAAATTTATATTTAGGGTTGAATATTTAACTATTTTGTTAAATTTTTGTCCTTTTGGATTAAAAATTCAACTTTGAGAATTCAACTATTTGGCTAAAAATTCGTCATTTTTGATTAATTTAGGAGGCTCTAAATTATTTTTGTTTTAAAACTAATTGTTTAAACTGAAATTTTAAAAAATTCCATTATTATCAAAAAAGCCTTTCTTTGCTGAAAATTTAAGTATTTTGATAGTCATTTTTTAAAATAAAAATTCATCTGTTTTTCCTGGTTGAGAAATCATCTTTTTTGCTTGAAAAATTACTGTTCAGTTGAAATTTGGATAAAGTCATTTTTTTAGGAAAATTAAACTATTTTTTAAAAAATTTTTCTTTTTGGATGGAAAATTTAACTTTCATGACAGCAAGGTTTTCTTTGGTGAAAATATATATTTTTGCCTAAAGTTTTATTGTTTTAAAACTAATTTTTTTGACTATTTTTGGATGGAAATTTAAATTCTTACAGTAGAAAGGCCATCTTTCCTGGGTGAAAGTTTACCCTTCTTGGTTGAAATTTCATTCTTATTTTATATTCGACTTTTTTGGTTTAATTTATATTTTTTTAAATTAATTTTTTAAACTGAAAATTTTTTTAAATTCAATTTTGGTTTTAATGACATCTTTTTTTGCAATGAAAATTTAACAGGTTATTTCAAATTTTGTCTTTTTGGGTTAAAACTTGAACTTTTATGGAAGAAAATTTGGATGAAAATTTATTTTTCTTGGTTGAAAATAAGTCCTTCTTGGTTGAAAATTAATATTTTTGGTTAAAAGTTCAGCTTTGAGCATTTAGATTTTTTTTAATCGCCTTTTTGGTTTAATTGAAGAGGCTGAAAACTAATTTTTTAAGCTAAAAATTAAAAACAAAATTCTTCAATTTAAAAAATCGGTTTTTTTTAAATTTAACTATTTTGAGAAAGTCTTTTTTGTAATAATAATTTAACTGTTTATTTTAAATTTTGACCTTTTGGGTTGAAACTTGAACTTTTATGGAAGAAAAGTAATCATTCTTGGATGAAAATTTATTTTTCTTGGTTAAAAAGAAGTCCTTCTTGGTTGAAAATTAATCCTTTTTGGTTGAAAATTCCACTTCAAGCATTCAAATATTTCTTTTTAATTCGTCTTTTTTTATTCATTTAGACAGGCTGCAAATTAATTTTGTTTTAAAACTAATGTTTTAAATTAAATATTTAGAAATTCCATTTTTAGTTAAAAAAATCTTTTTTAGTCGAAAATTCAACAATTTTGATCAAATTCTTTTAAAATAAAAATTCTTCTTTGTTGAAAATTCGTCCTTTTTGTTTGAAAATATAACTTTTTGGTTGAAAGCGAATCTATTTTGATTAATGATTCAACTCTTTGGTTGAAAATTCGTCTTCTTAAAAATTATTTTTGTTCTTAAATCAATTTTTTAAACTACAAATTTCGAAAATTCCATTTTTGGTTTTAAAAAATTTATTTAAATTAATCTTTTTAGCCTAAAATTGAAATGCTGTTGGTTAAATTTTAATTTGTTTGTTTTTCATAATTTCGACATTCTGGATTTAAAATTTAATTTTTTTTTTGGTAAAAGTTAAACTATTTTATTGGATATTTATTTATAACATTTTATAAGTTACGAAAATAATGTATTTTGCCCCCCCCAGGGGGGGGGGGTAGCTCCCCGATTTTTCTGTGCAGTTTAAAAGCAAAAGACGGTGAAAAAGGAAGTTTCGTAAAAACGAGGAGTTCTATAAAAAAAGGGGGGAAAGGGGAAAAAGGGGAATAGGGGAAAATTGGAAAAGGAGAAAAAAGGGGAAAAGGGGAAATGTTGTCAGTCCGACGAACTAGAATGAAGTTACCTGGACATTCAGGACTTTATCACTCCATCGAGATCCTTCATCCTCAGAATAATCTCCATCTCCCAGAGCCTGCATGAGAGCCCTAGTTTTCCCCATCGAAACTGGATTGACAGCTTCCAAATGTGAAGGGTTGGGAAGCATACTAATGTGCAAACTTTTTCCAGTGTTGTTAAAATCTGCAGAGGACACAAAATGACTTGGCACATCCCCAGTAGCCTTCACATCTTCCGGAAATTCGGGAATTCCTCTCAACTTCCGGAATAGCTTTTCCGGTGGAAAATTCAACATCCCTGTTAGGAAATTCAGTCGTCCTCGATGCGGCATGCACAATACTATGTGTTCCAACTCGTCTGGATTCAAATAATTTCTTATTAAAAAGTTCCTTAGGGATTCCAGTCTGTCCCCTTTTCCCCCTTAAATTTGAGAAATATCTTATAATGACTAAAATTGAGAATTGAGACCCAATTTTCCCTTTTACGTCGGACATTGATGAGCTCGCATCGGGATACCTGAGAAGTATACCCCCACCACTGCGCTTAACGCGTTACCCCTTACCGCCTTTTATGCCGTTATAGTGATTTGATTGGCTACGATTAAACCGGGACCAAAAGTGATAAAAAGAGCGCGATTTTCAAAACAAATTTTACAATAAATTCAAAATTTTGAAGAATAAAATGAGGAAGAAGATAACATGAAATATAAACATATTAAAACTGTTCCAAATATATAAAAATAGAAATATTTAGAAAAAAAGCTATTACGTTTGGTGTTTAAAAATTATTTTTATTAGTTGAAAATTCAGTTATTTTGCTGAATTTGTTTTTTGGGGTAAAAAATAATTTTTTCAATTAAAAATTTAACTCTTCCATTTTTAGTTCAGAATTTATCTTTTTAAGCTGAACATTCTTGTATAAATTGAAATTGTTATTTATTGATAAAAAATTATTGTTTAATTAAAAAATTAATAATGTAATATTTTATAGTTGGAAAATCAACTATTTGAAAATTCATTTTGTTGGGTGGAAGATTTCTCCTTTTTGTTACAAATTTATTTCTTCTGCTGAAAATTGATTTATTTTAATAAAAAATCGTCTTGTTTGGTTAAATTTTTTAAAACTGAATGTTTAACTATTTCATGTTCGATTTAAAATTTACATTTTGAAATTTAAACCATTTTGTTAAAAATTCGTCTTTTTTATTAGAAAAGTAATTTTCTGGGCTAAAAATCCAACTTTTTGGTAAAAAATTCAATATTTTTTTCATTCGTTATTTTTGTAATTTTTGGTTAAAAATTCCGTTTTTGGGATAAATATTTATAATTTTTATTGAAAATTTGTATTTTCGGGTAGAAAATTGATGTTTCGGGTTTAAAATTTATAACAATCGTTAAAAATTCGTTTTTTTTGTAAAAAAAAAATTATTTTCTTGTTTAAAAACTCATCCATATGGTTAAAAGTGTTTTTTTAAATTGAAGATTCATAATTTTAATTGAAAGTTTAGTTTTTTGCTCAAAAACTTATTTAATGTTTTTCAAAATTACTTTTCGATTGAAAATATTAATTCCTTTTTAGTTTAAAATTCATCTTGTTTATGAGAAAATTAATCTTGTTGGTTGAAAATTCATCCTTTTTATATATAATTAGTTTTTTTGTGTTGCAAAATAATTTTTTCAATTGAAAATTTAAAGATTCAATTATTAGATTAAAAAGTATCTTTTTTAGTTAAAAATTCATGTATTTTGTTAAAATTAGTGTTTTATTTCCGAAAATTAGTTTTTCTTTGTAGCAAATTATTAATCCTTGTCGTTGAAAATTGATTTATTTGGTAGAAAATTCGATTTGTTTGTTAAGAAAAAAATTTAACTGAATGTTCGACAATTTCATGTTTGATTTAAAATTCAAATTTAAAAAATTCAACTCTTGTTAAAAATTGTTAAAAACTAAACCATTATGTTGAAAATTCTTCATTTGTTGTTTGAAAATAATTTCTTTAACTAAAAATTAAAATGTTCCATTTTTGGTTGAAAAGTTAGAAATTGAACTTTTTAGTTAAAAATACAATATTTTGGTTGAAAAGTCATTTTGTTCGATGAAAGATTTCATTTTAATTTTCATTGTCATTTTCATTCAAAATTTATTTTTATGACTAAAAATTTATTTATTTTGTTGAAATTAAAAATTAAAATAAAAAAAAATTATTTTTGTTGATGAAAATTCGTCTTTTTGATAGAAAAATAATCTTTTTGGTTGGAAATTCATCTTTGTGGTTAGAAATTCAATTTTTTTTTAAATTAATTTTTTGGGGAAAGATTCATAATTTTTGAGAGAGAAATATTTCTGTGATTGAACATTTATTTTTGTTGATGAAAATTTGTCTTTTTGATAGAAAAATAATCTTTTTGGTTCGAAATTTATCTTTGTGGTTAGAAATTCAATTTTTTTTAAAAAATGAATTTTTTGGAAAGATCCATCATTTTTGTTAGAAAATTATTTCTGTGACTGAAAATTTATTTTTGTTGATGAAAATTCTTTTTGTTTTTTTTTTTATAGAAAAATAACCTTTATGGTTGGAAATTCATCTTTGTGGTTAGAAATTCAATTATTTTGTTAAAAATTACTTTTTTCATGAAAAATCCATAATCTTCGTTTAAAAATTATTTCTGTGACTGAACATTTATTTTTGTTAATAAAAATTCGTCTTTTTGATAGAAAAATAATCCTTTTGGTTGGAGATTCATCTTTGTGGTTAGAAATTCAATTATTTTGTTAAAAATGAATTTTTTGGGAAAGATCCATCATTTTTGTTAGAAAATTATTTCTGTGACTGAAAATTTATTTTTTTTTATGAAAATTCTTTTTGTTTTTTTTTTATATAAAAATAATCTTTTTGGTTGGAAATTCATCTTTGTGGTTAGAAATTCAATTATTTTGTTAAAAATTACTTTTTTGGGGAAAGATTCATCATTTTTGTTAGAAAATTATTTCTGTGACTGAACATTTATTTTTGTTGATGAAAATTCGTCTTTTTGATATAAAAATAATATTTTTTGTTGGAAAATCATCTTTGTGGTTAGAAATTCAATTATTTTGTTAAAAATTACTTTTTTGGGGAAAGATCCATCATTTTTGTTAGAAAATTATTTCTGTAACTGAAAATTTTTTTTGTTGATAAAAATTCGTCTTTTTGATAGAAAAATAATCTTTTTGGTTGGAAATTCATCTTTGCGGTTAGAAATTCAATTTTTTTTTTAAATTAATTTTTTGGGGAAAGATTCATAATTTTTGTTAGAAAAATATTTCTGTGATTGAACATTTATTTTTGTTGATGAAAAATCGTCTTTTTGATAGAAAAATAATCTTTTTGGTTCGAAATTTATCTTTGTGGTTAGAAATTCAATTATTTTTTTAGAAACTAATTTTTGGGGAAAGATTCATAATTTTACTTAGACAATTACTTCTGTAACTGAAAATTTATTTTTATTGATTAAAATTCTTTTTTTTTATAGAAAAATTATCTTTTTGGTTAGAAATTCATTTTTTTTAAATTAATGCTTTGGGGAAAGATTCATAATTTTTTTTAGAAAAATTATCTTTTTTGTTGAAAATTCATCTTTGTGGTTAGAAATTCAATTATTTTTGTTTAAATTAATTTTTTGGGGAAAGATACATAATTTTTGTTAGAAAATTATTTCTGTGACTGAACATTTATTTTTGTTGATGAAAATTCGTCTTTTTGATAGAAAAATAGTCTTTTTGGTTGGAAATTCATCTTTCTGGTTAGAAATTCAATTATTTTGTTAAAAATTACTTTTTTGGGGAAAAATTCATAATTATATTAAAAAAATTATTTCTGTGACTGAAAATTTATTTTTGTTAATGAAAATCATTTTTTTATAGAAAAATAATCTTTTTGGTTGAAAATTCATCTTTGTGGTTAGAAATTCAATTATTTTGTTAAAAATTAATTTTTTTGGAAAAATTCATAATCTTCGTTTAAAAATTATTTCTGTGACTGAACATTTATTTTTGTTAATAAAAATTCATCTTTTTGATAGGAAAATAATCTTTTTGGTTGGAAACTCATCTTTGTGGTTAGAAATTCAATTATTTTGTTAAAAATGAATTTTTTGGGAAAGATCCATCATTTTTGTTAGAAAATTATTTCTGTATTTCGGTTGGAAATTCATCTTTGCGGTTAGAAATTCAATTATTATGTTAAAAATTAATTTTTTGGGAAAGATCCATCATTTTTGTTAGAAAATTATTTTTGTGACTGAACATTTATTTTTGGTGATGAAAATTCTTTTTTTTTTCTAGAAAAATAATTTTTTTTTGGTTCGAAATTCATCTTTGTGGTTGCAAATTCAATTATTTTGTTAAAAATTAATGTTTTGGGGAAAGATTCATAATTTTCGTTAGAAAATTAATTTTTTTTTGGTTATAATTTCAAACATTTGGTTAAAAATGTATCTTTTTAATCGAAAATTCATCTTTTTGGTTGACAAATTATTTATTGTGTCAAAATTTCATCCCTTTTCTAAAATGTTTATCATTGTAGTAGAACTGTTTTCAATTTTTTTTAAGAACACATTTTTTAAATTTAATTCTGAACCATTGGTTTAAAATATAAAATTTGCCTTATTATTAGTTGCAAATTTTGACTTTGTCGGTAGAAAATTAAATCTTCTGGTTGAAGATTCATCATTTTAATTGAAAATTCAAGTTTGTGTTTAAAAACTTATCTAATTTTTTTTTTTTTTTTTTTTTTTTTTTTTTTTTTTTTTAATTTTCGGTTAAAAATATTAATTCCTTTAAATCAAAATTTAATTATTCTATTTTTTGCTTGAAAGTTAACTTTCATAGTTGAAGTGGTTGAAATAAAGCGGTAGAGGGGAAATTTAAATGAATCCTTTTTTACCTAAAATTAAAAACTACTAAACCGCTGTGATATCTGAATTTGAACCTAAATAAAAATTATTTTTAGGTCTATTAAAATTTATTACCAGTTGACAACTTGAAAAGTTCTCTGAAGAAGGCCATCATACTTTCAGCACCTTCTCCGCCGTATCTTTTAACCGTGACAAATTTCACAGCAAGAAAATTATCCAGGGCTTGACTTTTCAGCATATCGCTTGCAATTTCCCGACGAGTTTCGTCGCTCAGTGGCTCTTGGTAACATTTTTCGAAATTTTCTGAAAACCATTCTCGCTCTTCTTCACTCTAGGATCAAAAATTAAAAAATATTATAAACCGGTTTCCTCAAAAATTGAGAAAATACTCAGACCTGAGATTTCATGGAGGTGCGCGAAAAAAAAAGTTAAAAAAAAAATTCACCCCGGGCTGGGTTTGAACCAGCAACTTGCCTAACGCATGCGAGATGCGCTACCAATTGCGCCACCCTACTTTTTTTTATAATCTCAGGCCTGGCAATACTGAAATGAAATAAAAAAAACCTCGAGATGATTAAATTCGACTCCTATTGGTCCACTGTATACATTTTTGAAAAATTCGACTGCTTCAGAAATAGTTCCTTCCTTCTTTTCTGTCCTAAGCAAATTTTGGAAAGATACTCGTTCTGATAAATCCAATCCGTACCTTTCCGGATTTAACTCTAGTGATGATTTTTTCTTCTTAAAAGAAACCGGGTCGATATTTGCTTCTCTGTGGCCAAATTCTCTGTACGCTGTGAGCAGTCTATAAAAATTACTGTTTTTTGCTCTAACCTCCAATTTTTCCTTTGGCACTAAAATCAAAATCAAGATGCTTAAATATCAAAAATATGTTTCGCTTTTTAATTTTAAAATTTTCCATAATATTCAATCTTTTTATTTAAAAAGTTATTCATTTTTTAAACAATATTTAAGGAACCTTACTTAAATTGCGTAAAATCTAGGGGGGGGGGGGGGGGGCAAGACAATTTGTTAAGATTTTTTTATTTAGGGGGGGGGGGTTTTAAATTTTTTTTTTTTTTTTTTTTTTTTTT
>JAAAKG020142245.1:0-11657 GCA_010014905.2 Druon quercuslanigerum
ATGTAATTAAGCTGTTAAATTTATTTCCTTAATGGAAATTTGAAAAATTATCGAACTAAAATATTCTATGCCTTTTAACGACTATCTTTGTGAAGAAATCACCGTTGCTAATTATAAAAAAATAAATGAATATTAAAGTGGTTTTTATTCGACATTTTATTTATTATACAATTGTGTAAAGATGTTATTGTAATTTTAAGAATTACAATTTAAACATTTTAATGTTGATTTTTTTTATCAATATAATTTTAAACAGTTTTATTTTACGTTGAGTGACAAATAATAACAATAAGAACAAATTTTTAACAAAGCAGTGTAAGTTCTGACAAAAAATAGTTTAAATAATAATTAAATAATTGATCCCCAACAAAAAACTAAATTTTTAACCAAACTACTGAATATTTTACATACGGGGATGAATTTTTAATGAAGTATCAACATTTCAACCAGTTAAAGTTAACCAAAAAGACGAATTTTTAACACTATATTTGAAACCTCAACTAAAAATATCAAATTTTATGAACCCATATTCATTGTCTAACCAAAAAAACGAATTTTCAAGAAAATACTTGAATTTTCTTTTAACTTATTGTTTAAAAACAAAAGTTTTTGGAAAAAAGTTCAGTTTTCAACCAAGTATTTGAATTCTAAGACAAAAGGGATGAATTGCTTACCAAATAATTTACTTTTTAACTAAAAAGTTGAATTTACCGCCAGAAAGGTTCATGTTCCATCAGCAAAATGTCTTTTCAATACAATTTGTTAAATTTTAAGCCAAAAAGCAAATTTTCTACAAAACAATAAAATAATAATAATTTAGATAAAGTTCACAGCTTAAGACTAAACAAAATCCATATTTTAAATGCATTTATTGTAGAACTTGTGAAAAAACATCATCAATTATAATTAAGTATAAAGATCTGGTAAACATCGCAATACAACAAAACATATGTTGACAGAGCAGCTTTACAAAAAAATGTAATAGTTGCTGTGTAAACCAAAAATATATAATTTGTAATAAAGGCAAGTAATTTTTAAAACAAAAAGACGAATTTCGTACTAAGAAGAATATAATTTTATACTTAAAACATGAGTTTGCAAAAAATACATAAATTTTTAAACAAGTACTTGTATTTTTTAACTAAAAAAGAGAGGCTTACAATCAGAAAAAAGTTTAATATTCAACGAAAAATATGCATTTTCAAAAAAAAAAAGTAATTTTTCAACAAATCAGTTGCAGTTTTACCCCAAAAAGGAGAAATTTCATCCCAAGAGTTTGAACTGGATTAATGAATCTTGAAGAAATCTTTGTTTTTTTAATTGGGTCAATCCTGAAAAAATTTGTTCAATTTTCAACAATTAAAGACTAATTTTCCACTG
Organism: Druon quercuslanigerum; assembly: GCA_010014905.2. NCBI lineage: Eukaryota > Metazoa > Arthropoda > Insecta > Hymenoptera > Cynipidae > Druon > Druon quercuslanigerum. Next base: position 1,381 of record JAAAKG020142245.1, read on the forward strand.
CGAAATCGTGGTAACATTTCAGCTTTATCACGTCTCACGTCCGTGAGATAGGTTGTTACAGTCTGCGATGGATTCAATACGATGATCCGACATAAATGTTAAGCAGCTTGAGGACACGGAGCGACTCATGGACAACCGCCTTATACATTTCTCCCGCAAGTACCTTAGCATTTCGTTGACACGCAGGGATGTTTTACACGCTATTAACCAGATAAACATGCTCCGTAGCTATCATCGGGAATATAATGGCTCAAAATGTGGCGACGATCTGCTTGAGTTAACATTATATCATCATGAACGTCAAAATGGAACCCTTTATGCCCGACTACAGTCCGGGTGATTTGAGGAAAGCAAACGTTAGCCTATACGACAGCGACTGATCCTTTACATTTCTCTTGAAGATGCCGTGCGTCCTCTTGTGGAGGAGCTGTAATGTCCCAGTTTTTCAGCAGCCTTCTCCGCTACTTCATACAGAAACGCTCCTCCCATTTCTTTGTATTTCATGACCGTTTCAAGGAGAGGTTCTTATGCATTTGCGGCTATATGTACTATACCCAAAATAATCCTGTTTTAGAAGACATTCAAGATTCAATAATCCGCGAATATCTTAACTGCGTGAAAGGTAAAGTCGCCTAACAAATGACTTAAGGTAAATGCTTTTGTTCAAGCGAATATTTTTTCGTGTCCCGATATCGAAGGCTCTGAGCTCGTCCTTTGCCCATGGAACCACTTCAACTGAATAGAGTACTGTGTTCATCACTGAAAGTTTGGAGAACTAAATCTGTTGCGTAAGACATTTGTATCCGCTTCGAAGAGCATTCCAAATAGATATTACGTCCTGAATACACCTTTGCCGCACGCTTAGGTATGTGTATGTCTTTCTAGCGTGAAGATGCTTTATAGCGCTGCTATCAACAAAATTACGGTTTTCAGAAATGATATTACGTTTTCCTCTCTTCAAATTAACCTTCGCGCATTTTTCTACCCTTAACTATATTTGAACCTCTTCTGTATACTATTTAAAAATCCATAGATCTAGATCTAGTTGCATAGATCATGAGATAATTCATGTAAAATACTTGAGTGACCTTATGCTTTCGATTTCCAGGTTTGCCGCAGAAGTATCCTTGGGAACGGCTACGTGCGAAAGACAGTGGCAATAATGGGAGGCAAAATCGGAGATTGCTCATGGTGTCACACTAAAAGAAACGTCTCTGAAATATGGCGTTGTTGTCAGACGATATTTTTGCGATGAGATAGTAAATCTGGTTTTCCACAGTGGCACCAATCTCTTCATGCACCTTAAGATGTGCGGATGAACCTTTAAGCTTTCCAACCGACAGATGATAATTTTATAGGAGATTGAATCGAAAACTTTTCGGACATCAATCCAGGCTATCGATTTTCTAAACAATCCTAGCATTTAAGATAGCTGTGAGGATCTTATAAAGCGTACTGAGATAAGTTATTGGCCTGTAATTCGTTGGGACAGAAAAGTTGCCCATCTTTGGAAGGAGCTCTTTGCGTCCTTCCAACAGCCACTCCGAAATAGACTCTTCTAACTTCAGGTATAAGGAGAACGTGCAACCATCTGGGCCCGGATATAAATAGTTCTTCATGCGGCTTAAAACTTTTTTCACCTCCTTGGTAGCGATGGGGCTGCATTCCACACCAGGAGTTATGAGGGGAACGCGCAGCTCTTTGAAGATATTTATGTTTTCTGCCTCTTCCCTCAGTGGATGCTGGTTTTCGTAGTAGATAGTAGATAAACGTTTCTTTTTCACCCTGCTAGACTTAAAAAATTGACTTGCTTACACTTCCATGTTTACAGAGTTTCCTTACATCTACCTCTTGAAAACTAACATCCATCCACACATTATCTCTTAAGCTGCTCGCTTTTATGTCTTCGCCTTCCAAGCTTCACCTCGCCTCGTACGTATACCGCTACTCTCTCAACTTGCCTTGCATTTCCAGTCTCTGCCTCCGTGGCTAATCCCTAATCCTTCTCTACTATTTACAATATGTACAATTTTCTTACATCTACTTCCTCTCCTATATACAATCTTTCCTTCTCTATTCCTCTACCTCCTTCCTTCTCTTCTTCTCCATCTTTCCCAACACCCCCTTCACCCATGCAATTGCCCTTTTGTCCCCTCCTTTCATGCAACAATACATCCATGCTTATCCCACTACTTTCCACCTCTTCACACTCCTCCAAGCAGTGCTCCACTTTTGCATCGCCCTTCCCGCAGAATTCGCAAACCCTTATTCAAAGCTCTCGCTGCATTATGCACACCACAATTGAAAGTCAAGAGCTCAGATTCTTCTAAAACACCTCCACGAAGCTCGCTATCGAGTTCAGGGAAATATTTGTAAGTCGAAAGAAACCTGGATGTCGATGTTTCTCGGGATCCTGAAGTCGTGCCATGTAACCTCCTTGTTCAGGGGCCATACAGGTATCGTAGCAATCTAGCAGGTCATCATTGCGTCGATCCATCCACGCAAAAGTATAGAGATTGACTCTTCCAACGCTAGGGTGATTGGCGTTGTTGTCCAACCCGCTGTCGGGTGCCTGCGAGATGGATTGTTTTGAACCACACACACTTACTACACCTATGTGTTATCATTTTTGTTCCCATGAGCAGCTAGGGAAAGGGCATCAACCATCCTTGTAGAGCCCCGGATGCAAGGATAAGGCTGCATGCTATAAAAGGTCGAACGGGATCCCTGGTCATCATTCGAGACACTTCACACAGGTGCCATTCAGCTTTCGGCACGGTTGTTACGCTTCCGCTTGAAGTTGAGTTACTTCATAACAACCACTGGACAATTGCCCGCGACTTCTTGTTTATTATTGTAACCATATTCAGCAGAAGCCATGATACTGAGACCTTATCATTTTTCAACTAAAAATATAATAATCTGCAGAAAGAAAATGCTAAAAAAGAAATTGAAATACGTACGACGAAAATAAATTACTAACAAGAATATTTTATCAAGATGGCCACAAAACTTTATTTACAAAACTTCGTTTCTTTTCTCTGACCAGTTTTTAATTTTCTCTGACCTTTCATATGGAAAGGCCAGAATCCGAATCTTGTAAACAGTTTTATCAAAAAATATTTCATAAACTAACAAAAAGGAATTTTAAATAATAATTTAAACAGTTTAAGTGTATTGCCCTCGTCAGTTATTTAAAGTGCCTCTTATAGAGAATTTCTTACTTTTACAAGAAGTCTTTAAAAATTTCTGACTTTTTACCGTGATTCCCTGACTGATGAAATATCCTCACCTTTTCCTGATATACAGGTTTTCCCTAAACTCCGTTTTAGGAAAGTGGTGCTGGTAGAAAGTTTCAACATTTTTAAACTTGAAACATTCTGGAAGGCTGTCGTTTATTTTATTAAATTTAGAACTTTCGAAAACGTAGATTTTTTTAAGTAATTCAAAACACACTCGGCAACATTCTCTAACGCTCTAGAAAATGAAAGAATATTTCAGAGGCGGGTTCGTTTAAAATTTCAAATCTTTATTAAATATTATATGTTTCTTAGAAGTTGTATGTTTTGAAAAAGTTTAAGAAATAATTGGTTAGAAAAATCAGAAATTTCATAGAGAATCTCCGAATATTCTTAAAATATGAAAAATATCTACTACCATTTACTAATTGTTTTGCAGGGCTAAAAAAAGGAACTTTCCGTATGATTCGTAGCTCCTTATAATATATTATTTTCTTGTTATAGGTTATTTTATTTCTCTATCTGTATTCATTAAAATATGTAATCACGAATTACCATTTACGAAAATCGAGCATAAAAATATTAACACCTTATAAACCGTCTAGAATTACTCTCTCGCTAAATTATATATAATATAATTTCTATTATTAGGATATGAACGTGAGTGGAATAATCAGAAACAAGCCGAAATATTCCTCTCAAAACATAATTAAATGCAACATATATTAATAATTTAGTGTCGCTTTTTAAATCATAGAACAATTGAATCCATTTTATGTACATGAAAAAATAAGCTTAGTGAGTAGCAGTGACCCGGGATTAGCGAGATTGTTAATAAAAAAGTAATAGTGAAAATTGCTATTCCGTTATAACCGCCAATCCCGTGGCTTTGCATAAGCAGGCCATTTAAATGCATAAGGAGCAAATCTAAGTCATAAGAACTTAAAATTCTCTCGCATCTCTTGCACTAATAAGAACGCACCTCAAGTTTAGTTAAAACACATTTTGATAAAAACTAATTCAGTTCTGAACATATCAAATATTTTTACAGGCGAAATTTCTAGGTATTTAAAATTATGCTTTATTCCAATAAAGACATGTAAGAATACGGCATTTTATATTTGAAAATGATCAAAAATTACTTTAGAAAATAAACGTGTATATAATAATATAACAACATTTGTATTCAAAAAACTAGCATCACCTCGCTTCTGTAGCTTTTTTATTTGAGGGAAAAAAATTTTTTAATCAAACTAAAAATTTCGAATTACTATTCATTTTTATTCGCATTAAAGGTAATATAAATACATCAAAAAAGACGTGTCTTTAACAAGATAGTTGAATATTGAACCAAAGAATATTTTTCGTTTAAAACAAACAGTTGCAATTTTAATGACAAAAAAATTATTTTTCTACTAAAAGGAAATAATTTTCAAATCAAAAGAACGAACTTTCAACAAAATGCTTGAATTAAAAAAAACGATTTTTTTGGCAATAAAAAAAATATTTTAAAAAAAATTTTAATAAAAAATAAACATTTTGATTAACTGTTGAATAACTTCTCAAATAATGCATTAAAATGTTTTCAAATATTCTCCTAAAATTTATTTTAAAAATTAACAATCACTTCCATTATTCCTAAGAATCTCAAGAATTTTTTTTATTATCTTGAAACATTTTAAAATTTTTAAAAATATACATTTTTTAAATAGTTTTTAACATGTTTTTAAATTTTAAATTAGTTTGGTATTTTTTTCAAAAACATCCTAATATCTTCTTAAAATTAAAGAAAAACAATTGCCTTAAATTCTTCCAGATTCTTTTTTGACAACTTTGGAAATGTTTTAAAATATTTTTGATTACTCTGTCAAAATAACTTTTGTGAATCTAACAAATATTTAAAATTTTTCCAAAAGTCTTAAAACCATTTTTTTCTTTCTATAGAAACCTTTCAAAATTCGTAAAAAGCTTCTGGAGTTTTTTCGAAATCTTCAAAAACCAAAATTTTGTTTAAAATTCTTTGAAATATTTTGAATTAAAAATTATTTTTGTACCTTTTCAAAGCTTGTAAATATTTTTAAACTGATTGTAACTTTGTCTAATCTTTGGTAATCTTTTATAATTAAAATTTATCTGTTCAAGTATTCCACACGACGAGACTGTTTTAGTTTAGTAAATCATTCGAGAGGTTTAAAATCTTTATAAATATATTTTTTAAATTAAGTTTTCAAAATAAAAAATAAATTTGTATTTTTTTTTTAAATTGTTGAAATCCTTCCAAATTTTCAATTATTTTGGAAACTTTTCAAAGCTACTAAAGCGTCACAATTTCTTTTCAAATAATCCGAAGTTTGTCTGCAAGAGTTAGAAAATTTTTCTTCAAATCTTCTATATTCATGTTCTATATATTTTTGAATCCTCAAAGCTTAAAATTAATCTGCCAAAATAAACCTTAAATAATTTTTAATTATCTCTTTCATCAATAATTTTAGAAACATTCATAAATAGATTTTATTGTCAAATAAAATTACTTACTTGGAAAATTGTATTGGTTATGACTAGAATCTTTTAATCAGTTTAAAAAACGTTTGGTCAAAAAGTAAATAACAGAATTGAGGTCTTTTTTATCAGAAAATCATTTAAATTTTAGATTTTCCAATTTAGATATAAATGTTTAGAATTTCAATTCCTCATATGAAAATTTTTTTTCAAGAAATTCTAGAAAAATGAAAAGAACAAAATGAAAACAGGCAATGAAAATTATATTCACGTAGTATAACAGATATAACTTCATTAACAAATTTTTTAAGCGCATAAATATTTGCATAAAAAACGAATAATTCGAAATTGATATTTTTAACAGCAATGCAATGTTTTTTTGATTGAGATTGTAAAACGTGATTGATCTATTATCAAAAACTTATGGCCCGTGAGATCCAATAATACCGAACAATTCCGAGTAAAAATTTGTGCCACGATACGTTATGCTTTTAAATTCACTGTGAAACGAAATGGATATTGAATTCCCGTGGGAAATGGCATTGCGAATTTAAAATTTTCAAGTACAGACGTAAGCCAATTTTATTGGCATTCGGCAAAAATCTCTAGAGACACCATTCTCTATACCAAATCATATTTTTACTATTTTATTCTAGATTATTTTTTATTTATTCAAGTTGATCTAAAAACAGGTTTCCGTGATTAATCGAGGACATTGAATTAGAATTGATCAGGGTGAATTAACATGTGTCAGTAAAATCTTTAGTGAGAAAAATAAATACAAAAATAAGTAATCAGCTTTTGCCGAGTCCATAAATTACGCAACACAATTTTGTTAATCTCTTATCTCTGTTGTTAGGGTAATTAACATGTATAAAAAAACTGTTTCATCTAGTAGAAAAATATTCATCTTACTATCAAATATCTCTAATTAATTAACCTTAATTATGTATTTTTGTAGATTTTTTACAAGCTATTTGTTAACTAAAATAACCAAAAAACTTTTGTCCAATCACTTAACTTTATACTTTCAATAAATTTTAAAAGTTGTGAAGTTTGAATTTGTGAATATTTTTTAAGATACCACAAAATTTTTTAAATTATTTAAAATTTAGAAAATTCCCTAACATTTTTATAATCGTTGGAAAATTCTTTGGAATCCTTTAAAATAACCCAAAATACTTTAAACCCCAAAAAATCTTTTAAAACCCCATGCATTTTTTTTAAAGCTCTTAAAAATTCCTTGGAATTTTTTTAAATGCCCTAAAATCATTAAAATCCCTTTATTTTTCTTTTATTCTGTTCCATACCTTGAAATTAGTTAAGAATATTTAACATCTCTTCAAGTATTTAAAATGCTTTAAAGCATTTCAATTCTTGTAAAAAATTCTTAAAAATTTTATTCAAATATTATAAATTTGTAAGAAGTTACTTGCAATTTTTTTACTTTCTTAAAACCTCTTCGGAATCCTTTAAAATAACCTAGAATGCTTCCAATACTATACATTTTTTCACATTCCTTGACATTTTTTATAGATCGTGAAAAATGGTTGGAACGTTGTGAAATACCCTAAAATCGTTAAAACCCTTTCATATGTCTTAAAATCTCTTTAACTTTTTTTGAATCTTTTAAAATATCTCAAAATCTTGAAAATGGTTTGAAATGCTTAGAAATAATTTTAAATATAAAAATCTCTGCAAATATTTGAAATGCTTTGAAGTGCCTCAATTCTAGTGAATAAACTTTAAAATTTCATTTGAATCTTATAAAACCCTGTATTGCTACATGACATCTGACGATGTTTCCAGGCATTCCTTGAATTTTTTTAACTCTCTGAAACTCCTGGGACCGGCTTCATTTCAAACCAGGCTTTCATCGCTTGTAAAGAAATGTTTTAAGAAGATATGCATAGTTGAATGTTGTGGTTTGTTTCTCAAAAAAAAAACTTAATTTTTTCTTTACACCTCCATATTATTTTATCTGATTGCAATATTCCTCATAGTTTTCTTTAAAAATCCGCTGGAAAATTCAAAAAGGTTTAAAACTAAAAAGATAGTAATAATTTGTTTGAAAAAATTAAAAATCAATTTTCTCAAAAAAAAAAAACTTCTTTAAATTCTTTGCCAATTTTTTTAGTACTTGTTCTTTGATAATGAAGATATCTTGTAAGTTTGATGCTTGCTATGTAACTTTTGTAGCAAGAAGAATTATCTTTTTTTTACAAAAAAATTTTCTACTTTTTCTTGAAAACAGTGATTTCATAGTTTACAAACAAAAATTCAAAAATGACATTTTTAGAAATAAAAATTCTCCCGGTCTGAAGATAAACCAAACATATATTTAATTTCAGACTTTGAAAATGAAAATAATGATCTTTTAACTGAAGTGGATGCATTTTTTAAAAAATAGTTAAATTTTGAATAGAATAATTAAATTTCAACATACGTACTAGATTTTTTATCCGGAAATATAATAGAACAGATTTCAATGAAATATGATTCAATTTTAATAAAAAAGAGATGACAATTCTACTAAAAGATAAACTTTCAAACGAAAAAGACTAATGTTCTATCCAAAAAGATAAATTTTCGACAGAAGAGTTTAATTTTCATGCAGAAGAGACGAATTCCGTACAAAAATATCATAACAGACATTTAAAGTAAAAAGTAATTACATTGAACTGAAGATAATTGCATGTTCCCACGAGCTTTTATCAATTCAGCGAAAGAACGAGAAAAAGAGTATTTTTCTTGAAAACGAGAAAGAAAAGACGAACTATATAAAATAGAGGAAAGTGGAAAAAGTGCGAGGTCTGTGATTTAATAATGCAATAAAAATTTTTCGCAAGAAAGCAACTGATGTAATTTCAGAATATCAATTGTTTAATTGTTGATCTAAAATATAGATTTCGGATTTTTTGTAGGAAATCATACAGCAATACATCATCATAATATAAAAGGAACATTCATTTTTAATCGAAAAAGTAACATCAAAACGATAGATATAAAATTATCTTTGATATTAAATCAGATATAGTTGATAATACTGAATAAAATATCAAAAACATTTGATCCGTAGAGCTAGACGACATTTATCGCAAAATTGTAAATAAATCTAAATGTTCCCGTTTTTCAACGAAATTCGTAGCTTGTTCATCGTGCTTAAAATTTAATGCCAATTCCCGTTTTCCCCGATTAGTGGCCTCTCTGTTTGTGAAGCAATGTTTCATATTTTTCACTAATCCAAAAATGTATTGGTGGAACATTCTAACCAGAATAATAGAAAGAAATTTTCTGAAGATTTGGAAGCGGGCCAGAGAAATTGTGCACTGAAGAATTCCGGTTGATTTGGAAGAGGAGGAAATCGAAAAAGGGAAATTGTAAAAGAAGCGATTTCGAGAGAACGTGAAGTACAGATTGTACAGGCTATTTTATCCAGCTGTATTCCATTCGATGTTGTACCGTCCTTATTGATCGAAGTTCAGAGAGGCATAGAGTTACAGACCACTGGCGTCAACCCTCGCCTCTCTCTCGCTCCCTCTTTCTCTATATAATGTTGCCTGTCTCTCGTTCTCTTTATCTTTGTCTCTCTGTGCACCATTTCCTATCTCTCTCTCCCTCTCTGGGCTCTACACTATCCAAATTCCATTTCCGTCCAATTACAATTCATCCCCGTTTCAACGCAATAGTCACGTGTTCATTTGTTGAACGCGCGAAAACAATTTTTCCTCCGCACTCTTGTCATCCAATATACCCACTTTCTCACGCAGACGAAAAAAATTTTGTTAAAAAGAGGAGGTCATGTAAAAAAATTCAAATCAGAATGACTAACTGTTTGGTTGCAAGGAAAAAAACGCAAGGCCGCAGAGTGGGACGGAAAACCAGTAAACTGGCTGAAAGTTGATAATAACAAAAATAATAACATAGTTTTGTATTGATTTATCAATTAGTTCTCGAGTAATCATGCTTGGATTTCATCACTTTTCAACCATTTTTTACTATTCTATTAATCAATTATATCACGAAATAGCGAATATTTTAACACATAATATAATTTTTTCTTTTTTTTTTATTAGTAACTAACATGTTTTCAGAGAAAAAAATTAATTAAATTAGGCCTAATAATATGATAATAAAGTCCTGTGAATTTCTCCCCATAATTTCCCTCCCCTACTCTGCCTGCATGTCTCTACTTCCCCACCCCTTAAATCAAACTGTGCTTTCCCTCCCTTCCCCTACCTGCCTTCCCCTACCTCCCTTGCCACGCTTCTCGCAACTCCCTCTTCATTAATTTTACCTAATTCCCTTTCACTTTCTCTACCCCTCACCTTTTCAACCACTTCTAACTTCCTTATCCTCATTATCCTTTCTTCTCCTACTTTCCCTCCCACATTACCCCTTCATACTTCCTATTACCCCTCATCTCTTTCCTCCTCATTTCCCTTACTTCTGCTCCCACCATTTCCCCTGCTTTCCCGTCACTTCAACACCATGAAAAAAGTAAGACGGTCGGACAGGCACCGGGGCTACAAAACACTT
>JAAAKG020142246.1:0-12310 GCA_010014905.2 Druon quercuslanigerum
AATTTTATTTGTCTACTGGTCTACATCAATATTATTAAAATATTGATAAATCTTAAGATTGTGAAAAAAATGTCTCTGTCTCCGCTGGAAGATTTATCAATATTTTAATAATATTGATATAGACCAGTGGACAAATAAAATTAAAATCTAAAATTAATAATTAAATTGTCAAAAATTCCAAGGAATTTTTTGAATTTATTTCATTAATTTAAAGTGATTTTAAAGCTTTTAAAATGTTTTAGATTAAGAAATGTTAAAGAATTTCTAGAATATTTTAAAATATTTCACGTTATTTTATCAAATTTCCAAGGATTTCAATGAATATTCCATGATTTCAGTAAATATCGTCATAGAATTTCACGGGATTTTATAATATTTTAGTGGATTTTAAAGAATTTATTCATGAGAATTGGGGTAATACCCCAATTTTTAACGTTTTAGCGATTTGAAGAAATTTGGAATTCACCCTGAATTCCTAATAATTGACCCTAAATTCTTTCGAACTCTCTTGAATTCTCTGAATTTTTTTAACTTACTTAAATTTCTCTAAATTTATTCTATTCTGCTTAATTTAATGGATTATTTTTTGAATTTTTAAAAGTTTTAATATAATTGATCTTGAGGATCCATCGATAAAATGATCGAAGAATTTGGAATATTTTTAAGTACTTTTTACAAATTCCTTGCAATTTTCAAGAGCTTTAAAAATTTGTAAAGGATTTTAAATAATTTAGGTTTTTTTAAAAGTTTACACAGAAACTTTTGATTTATTTCAGTAATTTAATGGAATCTATAAGGATTTGAAATACTTGAAGGTATTGTCAAAGATTTTTAGGCGTTTTCAAGGGATTTAAAAAGTTTCAAGGGCTTTCAAAAGATATCCAAGGATTCGAAATATTTTAGGAAATTTTGTATTTATGCTAGTAGCTTGAAGGCTTTCAAAGACTGAAATATTTTGCAGTTAAAAGATTACAAGATATTGTAAAGATATAGATACAATTTCAAGGGATTTCCAAGGGTTTCGAAGAGTTGAAGAGATTTTCAAATATTTTTTTGCAATTCATTTTGAATTCGCCCTAAATTCTTATTAATTTATCCTAAAACCTTTTAAATTATTAAAAATGATTCTAAATTCACTCGATTCTAGACAACTCAATTAATTTGTCTATATTTTTTAATTGTTTTTAATTCACTTGATTGCTTCTTAAATTCAGCTTGATTTTTTTATAAATTTCATCTAATTCTTCTCATTTCTTTTTAATTTCTCTAAATTCTCTTAAATTTATTTTAGTCAATAAAATTTTTTTCAATTCTTAAAATTCTTCCAATTCACCCTGAACTCTTTTAAATTCTTTTGAATTCTCTTGAATTTTTTAAACTTACTTTTCTCAATTTCTTTGAATTCCCTTCAATTTTTCGAAGCTTATTTCAAAGTTACATTTATTTGATTTTTTTTAATTCACCTTGAATTTTGTATAAATTTCATCAAATTCTTATCCTTTATTTAAAGTTCCTCTAAATTCATTTCAGATTTACGGAAATCGATGGAATTTTTTCGATTTTTTAACATTTTTTCCAGTTTGTTTGAATTCTTTTGAATGTAACTTGACTTATTCTGAAATCTTCTGAATTTATCCTGAATTAGTTTGTTACCTTTTGAGCGCTAAAAAAAGTACCCTTTGAGCGTGAAAAAGTACCCTTTGGTCCCTATATTTTGTCCAACAGGTACTGTGAGGCCTGAATTTTGTTTCTTTTATGAGAACTCACACAATCGGTATGGCGTCAAGTTTTTTCAAAGCTGGCAACCTTCGAGTAACTTGAGCCCGCCAGACTTCTGTATTCATACCATCGCAGAGAGGATTATTTGTGAATAATAAATCTTGGAGGTTTGGAAGCTCTTGCAAACGATTAAATTCATTCCAGTCTTTTACTAAATTATTGCTCATGTAAAGTACTTTTAAGGATTTAAGCGCGTTGAGACCCTTTAATTTTTCAATTAAGTTGTAAGAAATCCACAATTCTTCTAAGCGATCACCAACTGCTTCTAACCCTGAGAAAGTTTTTATGTAGTTTCGACCCAGAGAAAGAATTTTGAGATTTCTTAAAGAACTTATTCCGGATATCTTCTCGATCATGTTCGTCGAAAGAGACAATTTTCTGAAAAGATATTCCGAGAGTTTAATTTATAGCTCAAATAGTTGGGGTTAAGAAACAAACATTTTTAAAACTTCTCGGGTATTACAGGGTGTCTACCCTGTCTGAAAAACCTGGAAATTTCAGGGCATTGTTTTAAAGCCAGGAAATTTTTTCGAGAGCGTGCTTCATTTTTTAAAATTGAAATAATAAATTAAATAACAATGCTTTCTCATTTAAAAAGGTAGCTTTATTTAACTGTATTAAAATATTTTTGATCTCTTCCACGTTTGGTTTAAAATTGGTCGGTATTCGTTAAAAAGTCAAGTATCTGGTTGAAAATTAATGCATTTCGTTAAAAAGTCAAGTATCTGGTTGAAAATTAATGCATTTCGTTCAAAATTCATTCTTTTTTATTGATTCATTAAAAATGTTAATCTTTTTTGGTTTATAATCATTAGTTGATTTAATTACTTTGATTTACTCTTTTGTTAAAAATTATGTTTTTTCTTGTTAAAGATTCATCATTTGAATTGAAAGTTCATCTCCTTGGTTGACAAATGAGCTATTTTGTTGAAAATTCGTTTTTTTTCAAATTGAAAATCTTTTTTTTTTGCTGAGAACATAACAATTCAATACTTGGTAGAAATTAATATTCTGGGTTGAAAATTAGTCTTTTTGTTGGAATGATTCTCGTTATAGATTCATCATTTTAGTTGAAAAGTCATGTTTTTGGTTTCAAATTCAACTATTCCAGTTGAAGATCCATTATTTTAGTTGAAAATTCATCAATCTGTGTGAAAATGTAATATTTTTTTGAAAATTAGTTTTGTTTTTGTTGAATAAGATATTCAACAAAAACGAAACTATCGGACTGTAAACTAAACTATACGTTTTTTTACCGGAAAATGCAACTACTATTCCAACTAAAAGTTACATCCTTTTAGTTTCAAATTCATCTTTTTGGTTAAACATTAATTTTTAACTTAAAATTTAACTATTCAATCATTGGTTTAAAATTTAATTTTTGGTATAAAAATATTAAATAATTTGAAGTTAGGTTTTTAGCAATTTTTTACCATTTAGAAATAAAAAGAAATATTCGAAAAAGTATCGATTTTAGACCAGTAGAAAAAAAAATATATTCGTCATTTTAGTTTAAAATGTACCTTTTCGGTTTACAATAAAACTACTTAGTTCAAGATTGAATTCATTTTTTAAAAATTCATCTTTTTGTTTATAATTTATCTATTCCAGGCGAGGATTCATAATTTTTGTTGGCAATTCATTAGTTTGGTTGAAAATTCTACTTTTTTGTTTAAGATTGGTCTTTTTTAGTTGAAAACACAATTTTTTTGTTGAAAATTCAGACTTTTTTTTTAAATTGTCTTTCTTGATAAAAAATTAATCTTTCTGTTTGAAAATTAATTTTTTGCCTAAAAATGCAAGTATTGCAACTAAATATTGATAATTTTAGTAATTAATTCATCTTTCGAAAAAAAACTACGTAGTTAAAAGATAAATCAAATTTGTTTTAAAAATAATTCTCTGTTTTGGGGAAATTTAACTATTCTATTTGTAGTTGATAATTGATCTTTCTTAGTTCAAAGTTCAGCTATTTCCATTGAAAATTCAACTGTTTGATAGAGAATTAATGCATTTTTTGAAAAATCATCTTTTTGGTTTAAAATTCATTTATATTTTTAAAAATCAAAATTACTACCTAATTAGGCACTGAATTTAAAGGAAAAGTGAATAAAATAAAAATTTATTAAAATTTGTATTCAAATTTATGGACTTTAAAGACTAAAATATTTAAAAAAGCTAAAATATTTAGAAATATCTTTTAATATTAATGAAATTCTTCGAAACTAAAAAAAACATTATTTATAATAAATTCGCGATAATTATACCCGAAAAAAATCTTGTGATACCTGGAAAAAACATGCACTTGTCGAGAAATTTTTTCCAGGCTTTGAGTAGACGCTCTGTATTAATAATTGTAATTGTTTACTCAACACTGGTGAGTGCAGCTAAACTATTATCCATTTTTTCGATTGGAAGCCACTGGAATCCTAAGTATATTTCTTTTGCCTGACTGGCTGATTCTTTGTTTGCTTCTTCCCATCTTTGAATAGCTTCTTTGCAAGTTGTTGCTCTTGCCTGTTCAGATAAAATTTACTAAATAAAATCCCTTTAGTGTCACATAAATAGAAATATTAATTTCAATTTTAAAGTTCTGAGAAAATACCATACTTTCCAATAGAAGAATAAAGACTCCTACGTAAAACCAACTTTCTGATTTGACAGCTAAGACAATAAACAGATGAAGTCCACTTTTTTCCGAAGTTAAGGATCTTTACTTTTAAATCTTTGCAATTCCGAGGCACTTCTTCACAAGAATACAAAAAGATCGAAGCAAGAATTCAAAAGAATTCTAATTAATTTAGTCAGGGTTGCTACAAAACTCTAATTTCGATATCATCTGTCTATAAAAAATAAACACAACCGTACCTTGGAGATTAATAATGTTACAAAATTGTACAAGGACTCATCCACTAATTACGTAAGACGATATAATAATTTCATTTGGTTAAATTTATCTTTTTTAATTAAAAATATAAGACTAATTTAAAAAAAAGTTATATTGTTAATCAAAGAATTTAATTTTCAACTCAAAAAGATATATTTTTTGGTTAAAAATAATTTCTTACATTCAGAATATAAGGCTAATTTTCAACAAAATAGTTCAATTTGTAATAGATAAAAAGAATTTAATTTTCAACGAAAAAGACGAGCTTTTAACTAAAGACATGAATTTTCAATTAAAATGATAAATCTGCTATGAAGATTAAACCTAAATAGTTGAATTTACGATCAAAAAGATAAATTTTTAACCATTAAAAAATTGTATGGAGTTTCAATTAAAAAAGAAACGATTTTTTTTCAACACTTGAGTTTTTAATAAAAAAAAAAAAACTTTTAACCCAAAAGATGAAATTTCAACTAATGAGATTACTTTTCTACCACAAAAGCAAATTTTTAAGAAAATATATGAATTACAACAAATTACTTAAAGTTTTAACCAAAGTACTGAATTTAAAAAAAAGATTAAGCTAATAAGAAAAAAAATGTTATCCAAAATGTTGAATTATTATGTCAAAGTGACCAATTTTTCACAAAACAATTGAATTTACAAACTGAAAATATGTATGTTTAAGATAAAGTTAATTTTTAACAAAATAGTTAAATTTGCAACCCAAAAAGAACAATTTTAAACAAAACAGTTGATGTTTCCACCAAGAAGGAAAACTTTTTAACAAAAATGTTGCATTTTCAACAAAATAATCAAATTAAATATATTTTGAATTTGTCGGAAACACCCTGAATCTTTCAAATTCTCCCTGCCATTTCCGGATTAGTTTTAAATTTCCTGAATTTTCTGAATCCCTTGACCTGTAGCCTCCCTGTTAGTGGGTGTGATTAAAAATTATAAATGGTTTATGATATTTTAGAAAATTTCTAAAGTTTATTCAAAGTAAACAAATTAATATTTCAGAAATTTATTATTATAATATATTATCATCCATCAATACTAAATTAAGATAATTGTTGCTTGTAAAGAACAAAAACTTAATTGAAAAACGATTAAAACTTCCGTCTTTAGTGCTTTCTAAGCTACCAAACGAAGGTTAATTATTTAAATATATAAAATATACACAAAAATTAGAAGTTAAATATTTATAACGCTTAACATTTGCTATAAATTAAGAGTGCGAAATTAAAGTACATAATTATTTTGTAGAAATGTGATCAAATCCTTTTAGAGACGCGTTTACACAATCTAACTTTCCAGCCTCCTGCAATAAATCAAAATTTTAAAATTAAATATGCATAACTATTTATGCATAATGGAGAAAAAAGGGTTTTATTCTCAAATTTCAACTCTTTATTTTCTAATTTTTGAGGAAATGTACTGAGGTATTCAAGTTCTATATTAATGATTAAAGTTTATACATACCAAAAAATGTTTTCATTCCAACGATCCTATTCCTTAGCTATCTTCTTTTTTATCCTCCAGCCCAAAGAATTATCATTTGTACACCGAACTCGTGGGGTTTTTATGTTGGTGTCTGATTCATCCGAAAGGGTTGAAGGTTCCTGCTTAACTGGTAGCGCTAAATAATCCTCTTTTTTTGAAGAATCCTGTTCATTATCACACAGTGAGACGATGTCTCCACTTTCAGCGATAATTCCTCCACTTGGTTTATTTTTCTCCTCTAAAAAAAATGACTCCTTCGGAGTTTTTGAATCGTCCGACGGCAAAATTAATTTTTTATCTACACGATTATCTCCTATATCTTCGAAAGTACACACATCCCGACGTTCTTTATTAAAAGCTATAAATTTCTCGACATGGAAGGATTCACACATATCATCTTCAGAAGAAGCTCTTAATTGCTCTATTGGTCTTTGATCAAAATCCTTAATTCTGTTTACAAATAGCTGAGGAAGAATTTCGGCTGTTTTCATTTCATAAGAAAAAAGCTGAGTCTTGAGCTGATTTCGTTCTTCTACTCTGTTTTTCTTGTTGAACTCTAAATTAAAAAACTTACCGTCGGCCTGTAACGAATCAATTATACCAGAAGTTGATGGTAATTCTTGAATTTTCAATTTTTCACCAGCTTTTTGATTTTCCAATCTTATCTGTCTTGCACTTAACCTCTCAGTCGTTAATTCAGATTCAGAAATAATAGATCTATTTCTAGATCTACTTCTAGAAATGCCAGACGATTTTTGTTTACCCAAATTATTCTCCAATTTATTTCGAAAATCACTGAGATCTTCGGTGGTACCACTGTAATTCAAAAAAACATCATCTGCATTCTGAGTTCCTTTATCCACTGTCAAATTCTGGACATTTTTCGCTTTTGAAATAGATCGTTTTCTTTTTCCCAAGAGCGAATTCTCATTTACCTTTGAAGAATTCGGATTAAAATTCCCTCTAAATCGCTTGAAACCGAAATCTAATAAACTTCGATTCATCGGACTCTTCTTCGCGAGATTACTTCTCATCTCGCCTGGCGACAATACTGTCACAATATCTTTATCCACCAAGGACTTATAATGACAACTTAGTTTTCCACAGTAAAGGAAAAGCACCTTTTTCCTCATTTTATTTAGTTTAGCCGCCTTTGAAGGAGTTAAAACTCGATCAAGTGACTTTCTCTTCCTGACAAATATTTTGTTGACATTTTGATCATTAAACGTAGGAGGAGAAACTAGATCAACGGTTGTTTTTGCCAATCCAGGAAATGGATTAAATGTTTTACTCTTATGTAGATTTGTATCAGAGACTTCAAAGTTATCCAGAGGTTTTATATCCATCGCTTGTGTGTGAAGTTCATTGTCCGAAGAAAGATCCTTTTTAATTGAAATTTCTTCTACTTTATAGGGTTCTATTTCATAAAAAATGTGACTTGAAGATCTCAGACTTTCTTCTAGAAAATCAGTGTGCTCATCTTCGTCAGATTCAACTTCATCAGATTCGTTACTTAAGCTTTGCCTCTCTTCATTTTGTTCTTCAAGACTTATTTTATCAGATTCAATTCGAGAAGCTTCGTGTCTTGATAGGCTAAGACTTCGTTCTTCGGGCCCATTCTGCTTCTCCTCATTTTGATTCTCAAGACCATCAGATTCACTTCGAGAAGCTTCGTGACTTGATAGACTAAGACTTAGTTTTGCTGACTTATTCTGCTCCTCTTCATTTTGTTTTTCAAGGCCATCAGATTCCGTTTGAGAAGTTTCATGACTTGAAAGGCTAAGACTTCGATCTTCTGACCCATTCTGCTCCTCTTCATTTTGATTCTCAAGACCAACAGATTCACTTCGAGAAGCTTCCTGACTTGATAGGCTAACACTTCGTTCTTTAAAACCATTCTGCTCCTCTTCATTTTGTTTTTCAAGGCCATAAGATTCATTTCGAGAAGCTTCCTGACTTGAAGGTCTAAAACTTCGTTCTTTTGCAATATTCTGCTCCTCTGGATTTTGTTCTTCAAGACTTTCATCAGATTCTACTCGGGAAGTTTCGTAACTTGAAAGTCTTAGGCTTCGTACTTCTGACTCATTCTGCTCCTCTTCACTTTGTTCCTCAATACCTTCATTAGATTCAGTTCCAGAAGCTTCGTGACTTGAAAGTCTTAGGCTTAGTACGTCTGATCCATTCTGCTCCTCTTCACATTGTTCCTCAATACCTTCATTAGATTCAGTTCCAGAAACTTTGTGACTTGAAAGTCTAAGACTTCGTTCTTCTACAACAATCAGCTTCTGTTTATTTTGTTCTTCAAGACTTTCATCAGATTCAACTCGGGAAGTTTCGTAACTTGAAAGTCTTAGGCTTCGTACTTCTGACCCATTCTGCTCCTCTTCACTTTGTTCCTCAATACCTTCATTAGATTCAGTTCCAGAAGCTTCGTAACTTGAAAGTCTTAGGCTTAGTACTTCTGATCCATTCTGCTCCTCTTCACATTGTTCCTCAATACCTTCACTAGATTCAGTTCCAGAAACTTTGTGACTTGAAAGTCTAAGACTTCGTTCTTCTACAACAATCAGCTTCTGTTTATTTTGTTCTTCAAGACTTTCATCAGATTCAACTCGGGAAGTTTCGTAACTTGAAAGTCTTAGGCTTCGTACTTCTGACCCATTCTGCTCCTCTTCACTTTGTTCCTCAATACCTTCATTAGATTCAGTTCCAGAAGCTTCGTAACTTGAAAGTCTTAGGCTTAGTACTTCTGATCCATTCTGCTCCTCTTCACATTGTTCCTCAATACCTTCATTAGATTCAGTTCTAGAAACATCGTGACTTGCAAGTCGAAGACTTCGTTCTATTGCAATATGCTGCTCCTCTGGATTTTGTTCTTCAAGACTTTCATCAGATTCAACTCGGGAAGTTTCGTAACTTGAAAGTCTAAGGCTTCGTACTTGTGTCCCATTCAGCTCCTCTTCACTCTGTTCCTCAAGATCTTCATCAGATTCAGTTCCAGAAGCTTCGTGACTTGAAAGTCTAAGGCTTCGTACTTCTGACCCATTCTGCTTCTCTTCACTTCGTTCCTCAATACCTTCATTAGATTCAGTTCCAGAAACTTCGTGACTTGAACGTCTAAGACTTCGTTCTTGTGCAACAATCTGCTTCTCTTCATTTTGTTCTTTTAAACTTTCATCAGATTTAACTCGGGAATTTTCGTAACTTGAAAGTCTAAGGCTTCGTACTTGTGTCCCATTCAGCTCCTCTTCACTTTGTTCCTCAAGAGCTTCATCGGATTCAGTTCCAGAAGCTTTGTGACTTGAAAATCTAAGACTTCGTTCTTCTGCAACATTCTGCTCCTCTTCATTATCATGTTCTTGTTCTCCACCACCTGCTGTTTTTCTGATTTCTTTCTCCTCAGTAAGAAGTCTCTTATCCTCAGAATTATGATGGGGAAGACTCAGACCTTCTTCTTCATCCTGAAAACCTCCAACTTCATCTTGGACAGAATTTCGTTCACTATTCCTAGTTGGAGATTTGTCACTGAAAACTCGATCCTTCCTATTAGTCAAACTCTTGTATCTTCGAAAATACTCAGTTTCTGGAACACTGTTTTTTCTCACCGGCGCTACGTTGGAGTCTTGTCCTGATGTTGGTCCTATATTATTTAACGGAGATTTGGGAAGACTGTGCTCAATACTTTTTGAGCCGTAGATGATGTGCGAAGGTACAAACCCGTCTTCGGTAACTAAGAATAAAAAATACGATTGGAATGTGATAAAGAATTTGCAATCGTAAAGAAATTCAAAATCTCCAAATCCAATACCAACAAATCATTAATTTTATCTATTTCATTACCAGGTTTTGATTCCAAGAACAATTTCAAGGCATTAATAAAAGTAAGAAAACATAAAAAACATTATTCCTCAAATTGATCAACTGTTAACTTACACTTTTAACATTAGAAGTCTTCAAGAATCAACCATCCTAAACTGAAAAATTTTGAAAGCTATATAATTTAAAATTTAAACTTACTAAATTAAAAAAAATATATCATTATCGTTCAAGATAAAAAATATTGAAAACGTTCGATATACTGAAAAGTTTAATGTGAAAACTTTTTTACAACTTGTACAATTTCGAATATACTTCCAAATTTACCTTTTTTTAATATAAAAAGGGAAAATGAAAATCATAACTTTAAGTTCTTGCACTTCAAATTCAGAATAAGTAAACGAAAAAATAAAATTGACGGAAATTTCCAATTTTTTTCGCGTTGGTCTTAAAAAAAGATTTTCGTTATCAAAGAAACATTAAAGTAACATATAAATGTACCGTTGAATTGCGTGTCAGCTTGAAAGGCATCTTCCAAGTTTTTAAACTGAATGATCACTTTTTCCAATTCCTCATTTTGTCTAACACCTCGGCGTGTAATTGGTTGTAAAACGCATCTTGGACAATTGCGGTCCAAATTTCTTAAATCTTGGATGCATTTTTTGCAGAAGTTGTGTCCACAATTAATTCTCCATGGTTCAATACAGATCTTTTTGCTGCAACACACAATTTGTACTATCTTATGAAAAATATTATTTCCAAAATAAATTTTACCTTAGGGCGGTCCGAATTTATAAATTATAAAATTTAATTTTGGTTCCCAGAAAAAAAAATTCTCCATGTTTGAGCCAATTCGGTTAAGGGTTTTAAAGGGACTTGGGTTTTCGCGAAATCCATAATACGTCTATAAAAATGCATTGTTTAATCTAATATTTTAACCACGTAAACAAAAAAACACTTATGCTAGAGGCGACATAGCGTCTAAAATCTTCAAGTAGCGCGTCTTCGTTGCTTAGGGTAATGCTTAATATCATAAAATAATAAAAATAAATAATGATACAATGTAATGTTCATTTTTTCGAAAATATCTAATATAATATCCTCCTTTGTGCTGTTATGGATGTAACTTACTATACAAATTTAGGGTAGTTCTTAAAATTATTAATTAATAAATAATAATAAATTGCAAAAGTAAATGCTCACTCAATATTAAAAAAATATTTTTGAAAAATGTGAATACGTTTATTTATAAAAACTTGTCTTATATAACGCTGTATCGTGCAAAATATAAACTGTAAACAAAAAAATCAATTGTCTCATTTTACTCCATAAATACCACCTCTACATATTTTTAAAGCTGTGCTGAAAGTTTTTAAATTCACAGGAAAAAAATTTTAAAATATATTTTTTGTACTTGAGACAAAAATAAAGTTGAAATGTTTCGCCAAAAAAAAATTTGAAAAAAATAATGGGATAGCTACCCCTATACACTTTTTATTTTGTACCTGTAATAATATATACTTTCCAAACACAAAACAATTGGGAAAATTGTTTTATAACGAATGAACTAAAATAGAGTCAATGGAACATGAATAAAGAAATTACGGAGGTAAACTTTATATTTTTTATCTATGATACCATATACTTCCTATATACAAAGGCAATTGTGAAAATAGTTTTATAACGAATAAAGTAAAATAAAGTCGTATTTGCATACGAGATCGGAGCGACCAGAACTTCTCCTGATGGGATGTTTAATTTAGAAAAGTTTGAAATAAAAAATACTAAAAAATAATTAATGATTTCTAGAATTTGTACAAAAAATCCGTGAATTTGAATATTAATTAAAAGAAATTGTTATTCTAACTTCCCATACTTCAAATTCAGTGCTTATTTATGTCATATATTAATGTAGGTATTACATATATTAAATTCATTTTAAAACGCTGCAATTTGTTACTTTTCAAGTCAGAAAATTCCATTTTTAACCATATAGATTACTAACCAAATAGTTGAACTTTA
Organism: Druon quercuslanigerum; assembly: GCA_010014905.2. Lineage (NCBI taxonomy): Eukaryota > Metazoa > Arthropoda > Insecta > Hymenoptera > Cynipidae > Druon > Druon quercuslanigerum. The sequence continues at coordinate 12,014 of JAAAKG020142246.1, forward strand.
AACTAAAACAGATTAATTTTCGCCCGCAATAGAGACAGTTATATTTTCAGATAGAAAATTTAACATTTAACAACAACAAAAAATATTTTTTAACAAAATAGTTACATTTTCCACCAAAAAGATGAATTTTGCACACAATAGTTTAACTTTAAACCAATTAGCTTAATTTTCAACTAAAATTATCAATATTTAACTGGAATATTTGAATTCTTAACCAAAGAGGTAAGTTTTCAACTCAGAAGATTAATTTTCTACCAAAAAAGATAGATTTTCAACCAAATAGTCCAATCTTGGACT
>JAAAKG020142246.1:12410-33855 GCA_010014905.2 Druon quercuslanigerum
GACTAAAACAGATAAATGTTTACTCAAAAATGGCATAGTTAAATTTTTATGTAAAAAAATTAATTTTCAACAAAAAAAGGAATCTTGAAGAAAAATAGTTAAATTTTCAACCAAAGTGATGAATTTTAAAATTGAATTTCGAAGTGAAAAAGATCGATTTTTGACAAAAAATGGAATAATTAAATTCTTAGTGAAAAAAAATTCATGTTCAGTCATAGAGATAAACTTTCAATTAAAATGATGAAATATTCAATAGGAATAGTTAAATTTTGAGTTGAAAAAAGGAACCAAATTAAAAAAGAAATTTTTAACAAAATTGCTGAAGTTTTAACTGGAATACTCAAATTTTCAACAAGAACAAAAAACGAATTTTTAAGAAAAGATTCTAACTTTCAATCAAGTTATTGAAATTTTATCCAACAAAGATGAATTCTCAATGAAAAATGTAATAGCTGATATTTAAACAACAACAAAACTTATTTTTAAGGACACATTATAAATCAAAATAAAAAATGATTGAATTTGACCAAAAATGCGAATTTACAACTCAGAAAGATTGATCAGTCAGGATGATAGATAATCAATGAAGCAATTGCATTTTTAACTAAAAACCTAGTTTTTTCATTAGAAAAAGAATAGTTAAAGTTTCTGTTAAAAAAATTCATTTCCAACGAAAAAAACAACGAATTTTCAAAAAAAAAGGTAAATCCAGTAAGATAAAGCTACATTTACAAATAAACATTCTATTTAATTTGCAGGTATACAAAAACTCCCTAACAATTCAAAGTTTGCCAGGTTTTCCAAATGATTAGACACACAGGTATTACCAGATACTTTAAATTTTGATTAATATTATATTCCTCAAAATGATTACTTACCATTGATAACAGGTCAATTCCTTTCTTATCGTGCACAAATATTCCCGTAGTTTTTCAACGTTTTTATCCATATTACTCAAAATTATAAAATTACAAAAAATTACCTATACTCAAAACCGAGCTCCAAACACAAAACTTTTCGTGAATCATTTTTCCTTGTTTCTGCTAACTTTTCGATACGGTAATGTCGTAAGAAGTACCAATGTCATATACTCATACATATATACAAAGGTACATGTACCTATATAAAATTGATTTATAAGGTTGGTTGTTTGTAAACAGGGTTTATTGATTTTATTATGAAAGCACGGATGAAACGATTATGAGCAAATAATAATTCGCAAGTTTGGAGATAAATGCGAGATATAGCGAATAGAAAAAATTAATTAATTATTAATCTTAAGATTTATTCCGAGTTCGATTTAGAAACATTAAAATATTTTTATAGCATGTTTCATTTTGGAAATTATGGCGACTTGCGCCCCTATTTGCTTTCCTTTTGGTGTCGAAATAATTTTCAAATTTTTTGCAAATTTAACAAATATTAATCTGTGGCCCAAGTCCATTAAATGCTAAAAAGGGTTGATTACTATTTCTCTTTAAATTTTTAAATTAAATTTCTTCTAAAAAAAATCTACTCTCTTCGCTTCACTGGGAATCGAACTACAGAACTAACGATTTCCGGTCGGGTGCTTTTCCAATTAAGGTATAAGAGAGATCGAAAGAAAAATCTTTTTTCAGAAATGAGTTGCGCAAAAGCAATAATTATGACAATAAAATCTTAATATTATTCAGAATACTACCCTCTTGAGTAAAAAAAGTCACTCTGTATAGGGGGACTGCAAATTCATAATGTACTTTTTTAAATACATCTTGAATATTGTCGTTTTTGAATGATTAAACAAGACCTTCTAAAACTTACAATTTGTAAGAAACACCTTTAAACTTATTTGAAATATCTCTTAGAACGTTATTTTGCTTCTTTCACAGTTTTAAACATAATTTCTCTTCAAAAAGTTCTATTATTACTTAAATATTTTAGACATAGTCCATTGAAATAATTTAAAGACAATTTGAGTTCCGGTGGTTGGCCTTTAAACCGTTCTTTATAGAAATGATATTTTATAGAGAATTCAACAATTTTGTTAAAAGTCATCCTTTTTGGTTGAAAATTCTACTGTTTTGTTGAAAACTCTTTATTGAGGGATTAAAAATGAAACAATATGATTGGTCTTTTTTTTCTTTTTTGACTAAATTATGTGTTTTTTATTAAAAATTAAACTATTTGGTATATTTTTGTCCTTTTTGGTGAAAAATTTATTTCTTCTTGTATAAATTGCATCTTATTTGGTTATAAATACAACTGTCCGGTTAAATTTAAACTGTTTCGATTGAAAATTAACTTTTTTGTTGAAAACTCAACTTTTTGTAGAAAATTTGTATTTTCGGCTCTAAAATTCAATATTGTGGCATAAATAGAACTATTTGGTTGAAAGTTGAATTACTTTGTTAAAAAATTTAATTTTTTAGTTGAAAATTTATCATTTTTATTAAAAAATTCATGTATTTGGTTAAAGATTAATATTTCTGCTAAACAATAAATATTTTAAATTGAAAATGTAATCTTGTTGAAAAAATCGTCTTTTTGGCTTGAAAATTCAAAAATCAGATTGATATTTTTTTCCTTGATTACAAAATTTTTCTTGATTAAAACTTTAAGTATTGTGTTGAGAATTAGTCTTGTTGTTTAAAAATTAATTTCTCAACTCAACTGTTTTGTACAATTTTTTGTATTTTTGGTTAAAAAATTCAGCCATCTGGTAGAAATTAAACTATTTGGTTGAAAATTCTTTTCTTTGGTTGAAAATTTATCATTTTTAGTAAAAAAAATGCATGTATTTAATTATATATTAATCTTTTTTGGTTAAAAAACTAATCCTTTTAATTGAATTTGTTGAAAATTACCTTTTTTTAAACAAAATTTATATTTTTTTCTTTCATGACTAAAAAATTTGGTTTAATTAAAAATGTAACTATTTTGTTGATCAGACGTCTTTCTGATTTGAAAATTTATTTACTTTTGTAGTAATTAAAAATTATTCTATTTCGATTGAACTGAACTTTTTTGTTGAAAATTTAACTGTTTTATAGGAAATTTGTATTATTTTTCTCGAAAATTCAAGAATCTGGTAGAAAATTCAAATATTTGGCCGAAAGTTGAACTTCTTTGTTGTAGATTCATCTCTTTGGTTGAAAATTTATCGTTTTTGATAGAAAATCAATTTTTTGGTTAACGATTCCACTAATTGATTAAAAATGAATCTATTTTAGTAGGATTCAAATTTTTTAAAGAAATAAATATTACGTTCTTGGTTCCAATTCATATTTTTTTGGTAAAAATTAATTTTTTAAACTAACATTAAAACTACTTTTGTTTAAATTCAACTGATTTGTAGAGAATTAATTTTTTTAATTACAATTTCTGTTATGAAAACTTAACTATTCCAATTTTGTTCAAAAGTGAATCTTTTTAATTTTGAAAATTCTACTACATTCAAACTCTGAGATAGAGCCCGGGGGCTGCGGGGAGTGTGCGGTGGTCACACAGACGTGATCCTCCCGACTCAAAACCGGCACAGTCTCAGAGTTTCACTTTATTTGTTTAAAAATTGATATATTTTGCCGAAAATCCGTATTTTTAAATTAAAAATTCATCTCTTTTAGTAGAAATTTCATATTTTTTATTAAAAATGCAACATTTTGGTTTCTGAAGAATCTGTCTTGTATGAGGATTCAACTATTCGGTTAAAAGTTCGTCCTGTTTGATACAATTAAGCAGTTTTTGATTTAAAATGATAATATTTTCTTGGTTAAAATATCAACTATTAAATTTGCGATTGATAATAATTCATCTATTTTGGTTGAAAATTCAACTAATCGGTTGTAAATTTAGTCGCCAAAAATTACGCAAGATAGGGGAAGGCGGTGGGCCAAAACCTATGGACCCTAACAAATACGGGTTGTTATATTTTTGTTGCAATATTAATATTGTATATTTGTCATATTTCTGAATAAATCCAAGAATATTGTTCTTAGGAAAAGTTTTAAAGCGAAGTAAAGTTTATCACTGATGCAAATTTTAACTTTAAGAAGGTCGCATTTTTAATCATTCAAGTTTGACAATATCTAAAGTGTATATAAAGAATATTATTAATTTGCAACCTTCTATAGAGGGTCGCCTTTTTACTTTGAAGGATAGTATTCCAAATAAAATAATGTTTAAATTATTTCCAATGATGTATAGTTATTTTTTAATTTGTTATTTGTTATTTGTTTGTTATTTTGTGGATGTTGTTAATAGTAACAAATGTTTTATATTATTTTAGAACATATCGACAGTTTATTAAGAATAAATAACATAATATTTCCAAAATAGAGTAACAAACACAAATTATTATATTCTATAAATCTAACATTAAGATCATTTTTACTTGTAAATAACAAAACTTCAAATAAAAAACTCATTTAAAAATTTATTTAAACAGATTCGAGTGCTTTCTAAGACACTGAAAGAACGCTAATAATTTAAATATTTTTCACGCTTCACATTTGTCATAAATTAAGAGTGCGAAATTAAAGTACATAATTGTTTTGTAGAAAATGGCTAAATCCTCTTATCCTCTTATGGCGTTTTTCCACAATATAACTTTGCAGTCTCCTACAATAAATAAATTTTTTAAAATAAATATACAATATACATTACTATTTGTTAATTCAACACGAGGCTTACACAAGCCAGACCTTTCCATTATCAATTTTGTTACTTAGGCTACTTATTTGTTTAGTAAATAAAATATTGATTGCCAAAGATTTGACTTCAAAAAATGTTTTTTTGAAACTTTTGCACTTTTTCTATTTTAGATACTTAAATGAGTCTGTAGAACACAACTTGTGCTACTTTATTAAGGGCTGTACTGCTTAGCTTGTTGTTAATAAATTAACTAAGCCTCTTTTTTTATTGTTAAGAAACCCCGGGAAATCCAATTTTCGAGATTTCAATTCATTTCCAAAAGCTTCTTTTCTTTAAGTCGCAGAAGTAAGTTTTTAAAAATCTTTTTAACGAAAAGCAAGTTCTTTGAATAAAAATCTGGGGGCTTTTTCAATAAAAAAAGCATTTCAGTTAAGTAAAATCTTTAGCTATTTATATATTCCCCAGTAAATCAATATGTAGCCAAACTTTACAAAAAATCGATGATGTAAATTTCTGATTTGTATGAGTCCGGTGTGAAATGCACCATTCTATAAATTGAGAAAAAAGATTTTTATTGTCAAATTTCAACTCTTTATCTTCTAACTTTAAGCAAATTTTTTCTGAAATTTAATTTCCATATATTAATAATTAAAATACATACGAAACATTTTTTTTCTTTCAAGTGATCCTATTCCTTAGCGATCTTCTTTCTCACTCTCCAACCGAAAGTACGATCTTTATGTCGAATTCTGCGTGTGATTTTTATTATAGTGTTTGATTCTTCCAACGGGCTTGAAGGTTCCTGTTTAATGGTTTGCGCTAAATAATCTTGTTTTTTTAAGAATCCTCATCATCAGACGATAAGATGATGACTCTACTTGGTTTAAATTTCTTTTCAAAAATATCCAAACTGTTATCTCGATTTCTGATAAAGGATGACCTCCTTGGAGTTCTCGAACCGTCCGCCAGCAAAATTGATTGTTTATCTACGCGATTATCTTCCTTATCTTCAAAAGTACAGTCATCCTGATTTTCTTTACGGAAAGCAACAAATTTCTCGATATGGAAGGATTCGCAGATGTTATCATCTTCGACAGAATCTCTTATTCTCTCTATTGGTCTTTCTTCCAAATCCTCAACTGGGCTTAAGAGCTTCTCAAAAAAAATTTGATTTGTTGTTGGGCTATGAGGAAGAAGCTGAGACTTAAGCTGATTTATTTTTTCTACACTATTTTCCTGGTTAAAATCAAAATTCTGGAACTGAGGCTCGGCCTGTAAAGAATCAGTAGGAAAAGTTAAAGGAAATTCTAACATTTTCAATTTTTCTTCAGCTTTTTCATTTTCCACTCTCGTCTGTCTCACACTAATGCTTTCAGTCGGCAATTCAGCTTCTGAAGTAATAGATATGTTTCTAGAAGTACCAAACCGTATTTTTCTATCCAAATTATTCTCGAATTTTTTTACAAAATCACTGAGATCTTCGGTTGTATCCCCTTCAAAATTGTCGATGACATTTTTTGCTTTTGAAACAGATTGTTTTCTTTTTCCCAAAAGTGAACTCCCATTTACCTTTGAAGTATCTGGGCTCAAATGCCTTTTCAATATTTTGAATCCAAAATCCAATAAGTTTCGGTTCACTGGACTTTTCTTGGAGAGATTACTTTTTATCTCACCTGGCGACAATACTGTCACAATATCTTTATTCACCATTGACTTATAATTACAACTCAGTTTTCCACAGTAGTGGAATAGCACGTTTTTCCATTGAGGATAACTAAATGTAGGGGGAGAATCCAAATCACTGTTGTAATTAGAATTTGTAGAGTAGATTTTTTTAGAAGATTGACATGCAGATGGTGTATCCAGATCAATGGAGTGAATCGGATTTGAAAATTCCTTCCCAGCAACTGCAGAACAAGATTTCAGAAAAACGATGGGTTGTTCGAGAGAATTAATTTCGATACTGGATTGACAAACACTTTGGTCACTTAGTTTTTTAGACTTTTCATCCATATTTGTGTTCACAAAATATAAAACTTTTCTTTAATAATGCATGGCCGTTGTCGTTAACTTTTGGATAAGGAAGCCCGATAATGTCTTATAAGAAGCATCGCAGTATAGAGAGATATATATGTACCTATATAAAATTCACACGGTTGTCTGTTTGTAAACAGGATTTGATAATTAAACGAGAGATGGCGTGTATATGAGCAAATTTGAATAAAATAATGATATACAAGCACATTTTAAATGTCTTGAAATACCGCTTTTGCAAGTGGCTAATTTTTAAACTTGCTTTTAGTTGAAATATCGATTAAAATTGAATGTTATCAACCTTGAGCGCTTTCGAAGTAAAATTGTTTAACATTAAAAGATTTATTTTGAAATAGGTCAATTTTGGAAATTTTATTTACACTTCAAATATAGCATATAACATTTCTTCAGATGTGTCGGCTTTAAATGAAATATATGATTGTTTACAATATAGTAAATATTCATAACTATTTCCGAGGTCGACTACTTATATCATACAAGTTGTAATAGTTCATCCCCTGCTAAACGGCTTAGACTTCAAAGGATGCCACATTAAAATGTTAGAGTAGCCACTTGATCTATGCAAATTGTGGGATTTAAATTAAAATTTATATTATAATTTTCTTCTATATATTTATATATTGAATTTTTAATCGAAACGTATTTTTATCTATTTCAATGGAACAAAATGTTTGTGCTACATCGAATAGTGAAATACGTTTCTTGAAGGGAATTTCACACTTTTTGATGAGAAATACACATATATAAAAATAACCATATCAAATTTATGTCCATTTCCATTACATTTTAGATTACAGTTAGTGCTAAATCATTTATGTTTTTGCTAAATAGTACAGCTCAGTATATATTGATCAAGGACAATGATTATTCTGTGTCTAATTTTTATTAATGCAAAAGATGAAGTTATTTAATGAAGAACAGTTTGTAACTTTAGATTATTACTTTTATCTGAAAAAGTACATACATAATTTTTAACTTTCAAGGACAATCAGAGAGCTGTTCTCTTATGACAAAAGGATCTTTCTAGGAACAAATAAGAGGTTAAGAGGATTTTCATTCGTTTAAAAAAAAATTTGTTTGCAGCAAAAATTATTTTTGGATCAGTCCTTTTATTGAAGAATAATTAAAATCTGGGCATTCGTAAAATTGGGAGTTGGTTTATAGGAAAATAAATCAAAGTGACATAAAAGAATTTCATTGAAATTCGAAAACCAAATTTAAAATTTCTTAACTATTAACGCTTTTAATTGGAAATTTAAAAATGATAAAACATTAATATTTGAAAGTGTCAAATTTGTAATGATTGATTGCAAATTATTTGTTTTGGAACGAGTTTTTAAATTGTTTAACTATTAATGCTGTAAAATTGAAATAAGATTATACAATTTGAATGGAATCCCCCGTAAAAATGGTGCAATTTCCAATAATGCTATTAATTGCAAGTTTATAATACACGTTCGCAATACAAGAATGCATTGAACAGTTAAAAATAATATTAATTAAAAATTAAAAATTTTTAATTCAGGTACTCCAGGTTTACTCCACTGTAAAAATTAATCGAATCAAGATTAGCAGGTACGTGACACTTAGTAAGGTGCCTCGCAGAGGTCCCCCATAAATTTTAAACACCCGTTTTTGACAATAGCAGAACTAGGTACAAAGTTAGAGCACAAGGTCAGTTACTTTCCGGACAAGCCAGTATATGTAATTATAATAAGCATACAAATAAAAAAGACGTTGAAAAACTTTTTGCATCCAGAAAAGTGCGGAGTAGATTAGAATGTTCACATTCTGTCGCAAAAGATCAATTACACATTCATAGACTTCGTAAGCAGAAATGTATTACATTCTACAGGCAATCATTCTTCAGTCTGTTAATTTGCAAATAAGTAGGAAACATTTGTGTTGTTTATAGCCTTTTTAAACGCGTTACTATTTGCAAACTTTTCTATCAGTTCCCACTATGTGATATTTTGTTAAATGGAACCATCTATTAAACTTTGTCATTTTTAAAAATTAAATTTATTGGAATAGAGTATCTTCACCTATATGAGACGTATAAATATTCCCCAAATTTTACTTTTTCTAATTTTTATTTTACTGAAATTCATTTTCATTCACTCTAATTTCTATTTGTCTGAATTACCGTTTGAAAATATTTTTTCTCACCCAATTATCATTTGACCTGACTTTTATTTTTTAAATCACTATTTAAGGTAATTATAATTTTTCCCCACATTTCAGAATCGAAATTAATTAGGGACATATTCATGCGTCTCTGTATCAGCTTTTTGGGTCTGTTTCCCTTCTTATATTCAGTTAATCGACCCCATTTTCCTGATTTTTCATGGTGGATCTTGTTCTCTTCCTGGTACAGAAACTGTAAAGTACACAAGTTTACGCCTTTAACGTAGTTGTTTCTGCGTTCAAATGCACTGGCAAAATCTTGTTGATTAGGTGGCCTATTAAATATTACAGTAAAATCTGTCCATATTGGCCAGCCGCGGTTACACCAAAATTTTGCTAATTTAAACAGGTGGCCAGCTTATAAAGTTGGACGTTATTCGGAACCCATGTTCCGGTTCCGTAAAACAATTACCACTTACAAAGGTAAGTCTACATCTCTGAAAATACGACCGAAATTCTATTCAATCTACTCCACATTTTCTGGAATTGCACTTTTTACATTAACAAGAACCTTAATGTCCAAATGTGGTTGAAGTGGATCCAGTATTTGAACTTCATTATCCCTAATACCTATGCCTTCAGCTTGGCTACTTTCCGCTGTATGTTCTGAGGCTTTCTCGCCTGGGCAGCCTCCTGAAACGTCGAGCATCGCATACTCCCCTGCAGATAATGCAAAAAAAGGAAAAAAATAAAAAGCAAAATTTGGCAATAGGGACTTGAATTAGCCCTTAATTATAAAATAGGTATTATCTCTATGCCTCAATAGTGTTGTGTCAGCTTAGCTTACTTTAAAATTGTACGTGCAAAATCGAAAGCGTGTATCATCTTGCCCTAAAAACTTGCATTGCTTTAAAGTACGAAAATATTTAAATTGCGTACAATGAAGGGAAGGAGAGATACAAATATTTGATTACAGTTTGTTACATGGCGGAAAAAGTTTTGGAAAGGTCCACTATTTCGATACCGAGTTTGTGGCATAATAGGGGTTGGAAGAAGCCTACATACGGCAAGTCTGCCCCGCTAAATCAATGTCTTCCCAGAATCACTTCGCCAAAAATAGTCATCTCCGGCCATCACTCCATCCATTTGCGTGGCTGAATCGGGCATCTTTTCCAGTCCTTGCTGTCAAAGTCCCCCATGAGCAAGCCTTCTTTGGGCATCACTTCCCACGTGAAATTACAAGTATCCGAAACAGGGGATATCAAAAGGCAAAACTTCCCCGGGCAAGCTTTCCCCAGGCATCTCTTCCTCAGAGAAATATTAAGACCAAGGCACTGCGACATGACCGGGCAAGTCTTCCACGGGTAAGCCTGTACCGGGCTACTCTACTCCAGTAAAATATGAAAACCATGAGATTGAGATATCGAGAGGCATATCTCTTACCCAGTAATATTTTAAGCCCATGAGTCTGTGTTCTGTCACAGGCAAGCCTTCCCCTGGTGCCTTCCCAATCAAATATTAAGAACATGAAACTGGCCAAAAAAAACGCGCCTTCCCAGGGCATCAATTTCCGAGTGAAATATTAAGACTGAGAGACTATAACATCCATAGTCAAGTATTTTCTGGGCAAGCCTTCCTCGGAAGTTTCTTACCCAGTAATATTTTAAGACCATGAGACATTGGTAACGATAGGCAAGCCTTCTTCAGGTAAGACTTTCCCAGGCATATTTTCGTCAAAGAAATTTTAAGACCAAGGCCCTGCGACATGGCCGGGCATGGCTCCCCCGGGCAAGCTTGTACCGGGCATCTCTTCTCCAGTCAAATATGAAGAACATGACACTGTGGTCTCAAGGTACCTTCCCAAGGCATTAATTTCTCAGTGACATATTAAGACTGAGCGACTATGGCATCCATGGGAAAGTCCTTCCTGAGCAAGCCTTCCTCGGGATTCTCTTGCCCAGTAATATTTTAAGACCATGAGACTCTTGTAGCGACAGACAAGCCTTCCCCGGGCAAGACTTCCCCGGACATCACTTCTCCAGTCAAATATTTAGAACATGCCACTGTGGCCTCAAGGTGCCCGTCTTCCCAAGGCATGAATTTCCCAGTGACATATTAAAACTGAGAGACTATGGTATCCATGGGAAAGTCTTCCCTGGGCAAGACTTCTCCGGGCATCACTTCTCCAGTCAAATACTAAGAACATGACAGTGGCCTCTGTGCGGTCTAGCTGTGATGGTTGAAACGTCACAGTAGACGGCAAAGTCAGTACCTGATAGGTGGACTTTTTCTAGCTGCAAGGTCGATTCCGGCTGAAGGAAAATTTTTAATGTCTGTGTCTTCATTTTGCGATTCTACAAGCTCCGTGATGTCGATTCCGGTTGATGATTCTTCGATTCTGGAAAAAGCGTCGGCGACGACGTTATCGCTCCCAGATATATGTCGTATTTTAGTGGTACATTGTCCACAAGCTCGCCATTCACCTCCATTTTTTGATACCATATGCAAGGCTGAGGACAGGAAGGCTTGCATCTTGAGGCCACAGCGTCATGTTCTTAATATTTTACAGGAGAAATGACGCCCGGGAAGTCTTTCCAGGGTAAGGCTTGCCTATCGATGCAACAGTCACGTGGTCTTAATATTTTACTGGGAAATATATGATCGGGGAAGTCTTGCCCATGGATGCCATAGTCTCTTAGTCTTAATATTTCACTGGGAAAGTGATGCCCAGGGAAGCCTTGCGCCGGGAAGACGTGCTCCTTGAGTCCACATTTTGATGTCCTTAATATTTTTCTGGGGAACTGATACCCGGAAAATGCTTGCCTGTCGATGCCGCAGTCTCATAGTCTTACTATTTGACTGAAGAAGTGATGCCCGGAGAAGTCTTTCCCGGGGAAGGGTTGCCTTTTGGTAACTCCTGTTTCAGATCCTTATTATTTTTCTGGAGAAATTGATGCACGGGGATGACTTGCCCATGGGACCCTTTAATAGCAATGAGGGGAAGAGATGTCCTGATTGGCCTCATATTTGAGGTAAGTGATGTCTCTGGAAGCCCCTGCCCTCTATCCTTATCTCCGAAGAGATGTCCAGGGAAGAAATGAGTCAGGGAAGGAAAGGGTTCAGAAGGAGGACAAGAAAGAGAAGATGAGTAATAAGGATGGAAAGAGAAGAAAGGTGCATGGGTGAAGGGGAAGAGATAATGATAGTGGCTGTTGGTATGGAAAGAGAAACGACGTGAAGTCGGGGCTGGAGACAAGAACAGAAGAAAAGGGGACTTGAGAAGCGGCGTGTACAATAGGGTACAAGGGAAGAGGAGAAGAGGAAGTTTTACAGTGGTTAAAAGGATGGGAAGAAAGAAGTAGAGGTTAAAGAGTGGTTAAATAGAGAAAACGAGAGGTGTTGCCGAGATGAGTATTGGGGATGGAGTGTTCAAGATGCAATTTCGAGCTAAAAGCTTGGTTACTAATGAATTAGTCTATATAAAATTCTAAAACTTCCATTTTAAACATTTTATTACTTTGTTCTACAACACATATTGGTATTATATTTTTACATTTAGCCTGGTGGTTTCGACGGTATATCATAAATTCCATCTATATAATTGGTCTATATAATTGGAAATAATAACACGATCATGCATACGATTCCAAGCTTATCGGGATCGATGTTAACTTTGCGGTCCGATTCGCAAATTACAGCAATTTCGCCATCTTGCTTCAATCGTTGAATTCTACCCCTTCGATATGATCCAAATACATAAACACCATATTTTCATGAAAATCCAGAAGGAATGTTTAAAAGAGCCTCACCAGGCATTTCTGTATTAATGGAAGAGAAATATATAAATTTTAGTTTTTTTTTTAAATTCTTAGAAAACCCAATTGCCATTTTTCTTAACTATTTGAATTTGTAATATTTCTTTATATATGAACGCGCTCTAATTGAAAATCTTATTTACTCGCACTTACAAATTACTATTGTGTATGAACTTCTTGTAAAAATGAAAGTTATGTAACTGTTAGAAAACTTTCATGTAGGAACCCACATAAAAAATCATATAACAACCTGCAGAGATTCCATCCTATGATTTCCACATATGTTACAAATCCAACTTGATGTCATAATTTACCCATAGGGCCATCCATATACCACGTGGACAGTCTAAATTGAAAAATTTCATGTTTCACAAAATTTTTTTTTTTCAATTTCACAAAATGGTATATATATATACGTTTTTCAAACCGATTTGTGCGCAAATATTTAAAAATTAAATGTCAAATTGAATTGCTATTTCCGAACCTCGGCATTTTTAATGATTACTTTAATATTTGTTTCCTATTTTGCATTAAATTATATTCTTAGCCACCCTGAAAAATGTATATCATTTCAATAAATTTATATTATTACCATTCATAATATGCATTAGTATTAGAACAAAAAGTATTTTTATTGTCTTATTTTTATTATTAAAAAAATGCGCATGCTATTAAAATAAAAATTATTATTAAACATTTTCCTGTAACTTGTGTTATTTTTCCATAAACTCAATTTGTTTATACTCATTGTAGATGTAATTTAGTCAAACAACATTGTTAAATAAAATGTTATTGTATCTTTTGTCCTTTTTCCAAAAAGTTTAATTGTTTGCTTTTAATATATTTTTATACCCAGAGTATAAAAAAAAACGGGTAGATATTTTTTCGTTAAAAAACTTTCGTCTTTTAGTTTTGTTCGTCTCTTGTATAGTTTTTCCAAAAATTTATTTTTGTAATTTTCAATCTTATTTTTTACGATTGAAAGAAAATCTACTCGTTCTATCCAAAACTTAATCTTTTAATTTTTAATGTTTGCTTTTTACGTGTCCTATCGAAAAGTGATTAATGACAAATTTGTAGATCTTTTCAGGACGCGAAATTTCAGTTAATTAATTTCTTTTTTGTATCTTGCATTGTTTGACCGCAAAATGAAATTTTTAAATATTTTTAGTATGATCAAAATTTGAATATTCAACTTTTCGACAAAATTCAAAAAGTTGTTATATAGCCTTGTCGGGCTTTCAAAAATAAACGTTTATCTTTTCTTGACTTTTTTCATGTCATGCGTTGTTTGGCTTAAAATGTACATTTTTTTTTTTTTGATTTTGAAAATCCTATAGCTCTAATAATGTTTTTTTTATCGAAGAAAGTCATAAAGATAAATTGTTCAAGTTTTCGAATGCTATAGATAGCCGTACATAGAATTTTTAAATTTAAAAAATAAAGTCTCAAATATTTTGAAAATGCGCTCACTTTTTGAATATTCATCCATAATAGCTAGTTTACGAACTCGCTCTTTCTTTTCAGGCCTTAAAAAGTGTGCCGAAGCAGAATCGAATCTTATCAATCTTTTGAAAGTTATCGTGCCTGCATGATACAGACTGCAGACCATAGACAGACACCTTCGTAAAAAATAGTTTTTTTTTGACTCAGGGGGTCTCAAAGCGTGGAGATTTGATGAAAACCGACAAAGTGAAATTTTACATAAAACTAATACCTCCTCATTAGGATGAGAATGTAATAATAAACGATAAAATTGCATCAGCTGAGTGGTTCGCATCAACCACAATCACCTACATCGCACAATGTGAGTCAATCACTAAATCTCTTAGGATTATAAAATCAATCAAAGAACTCATCTTCTTTAAGCAATTGTCAAAACTGTTGTGAAAAATGTTTTGGGCCGTATCTGGTATAAAGAAGATACATACAAAAAACTTAAAAGGAAACCCACGAAAACAACAGTCAGTGAAACAAAAATCCTTCTAAAAACACTAAACTTGACGGAGAAACAATATCTAAATTAATACATACTAATCCCATCTTTCCAATACTTTACGGACTCCCAAAAATCTATAAAAAAAACATTCCACTCAGGCCGATCGTCAGCGCAATAAACTCACCTACTTACACTGTTACACACGTCCAAAACTCTTTTGACTTTATCAAAAAGATACAACAGATTCGCATTCAACCCCAAGACATCATAGTGAGGTTCGACGTAACATCTCTCTTTACGAAAGTAACAATCTCTGATACAATTGCTATTGTTAAATCTTTTGCAAACTTCCCCTCTGAGCTCATACCTTTGATAGAGCACTGTCTCAATAATACTTACTTTTCTTAAACAACCAATTCTATGAACAAACCTAGGGAGCAGCAATGGGATCTCCAGTCTCACCTGTAATATCCAACATCTTTATAAAACATCGAGAAACAAAAATTTTTAATCAATCCCAGCTTTAACCGGAATTTTGATTACGTTACGTGGACAATACTTTTGTCATCTGGTGACATGGACTAAATGAACTAAATAAGTTTTTCGATTTCATCAATCAATTACATCCTAATATCCAATTCACCATGGAAATTGAACAAAACGGAAAATTTCCTTTCTTGGACGTAATAGTTTACAAAAAATCAGATAATACATTAGGACATGAAGTTTACAGAAAACCCACCCATACAAACAGATAACTACATGCCTCCTCTCATCATCACCCATCTCAAAAGCAATCGGTCATCAACTTCCTCGTATACAGAGCTGTCTCCACAACAGATAAAGGTAACTTGCAAAAGGAACTACAAAACGTTAAACAAATCCTAATACACAACGATTACACAATCAAACAAATTGATAAAGCAATAAGAAAATACGACCAAGAAAACAATTCAAAACAACCTAATAAAGAAAGCGAGAGAAAAATGGCCACCGTCCTACCCTACATCCAAGGTGTCACAGAAAAAATAGGAACAATTCACAATAAACACAACATACAAACCATACTTAAATCACCTGCGAAAATAGGACAACTTCTAAACTACCCTAAAGACAAAAAGGCACCTCTCAGTGATTCAGAAGTACATAAAAAACCTTGTTCTTGTGGCAAAGTAGAAAGGAACATGAGAGTAAAGTCAGGCTAAAACATTTCACGCAATCAGCACTAGCTGAACATCATATCGAAACAGGACATAACATTTTATTTGATAAAACAACCGTCATCGCAAAAACACACAATATTTTTCCCAGAAAACATAGAGAAGCAATCGAAATCTTAAAGCACCCTAATAACATCAATAGGGTCAACGGTTATAATACCAATCCGATTTGGCTTTCCGTCCTCCCGGATTTTTTTTTTATATAAGACTTGATTGGCCAATCAGGTGCGTCCTGTCTCAATGGTGGGGCGCTCTGGCCAATCACAGACATCGTAGAGAGTATACATAACCTGATACCTCAGTTTCAGGTCAGCTCTGAAGAAGTGAACTGCAATGTTCACGAAATGTCGGTAAAATTCGTAGTTTTGTACACGATTGAAACCCGAAATATCTCTTTCATCATAATTAATCATCGTGAATGCATTAAATCTATTATTAAAGAAGAAAGTATCTGGTAAAAAGTGAAGCACAAAAACAAAAAAATAATTTTTTTTTTACTTTTTTAAATTGTTGTATCGTGTCGCGAGACCCTTAATACACATGGAAAAATTTTCCCCCAAAAAAATGTACAGCGGCTTCATAAAAATCTAGGACCTCAAGCTTAATGTAAAATTTTTTATTATTCAGGCATTAATGGGTTAACTTCACAGCGTAAACTTTACCCGAATATCGGTTAAAGTTTCTTTTATTTTCCATGACAAAAAATGTATTTTGAAATACGTCAAGTTGTCTGAATAAAACTTTATCGCTCTAAAAAATTACCTGCAACAAATTTTATCATTATTTTTCTCTTTCCTAGCTGTTATCTTGTTTTTTTTCTTCAAATGACGGCAAACAGATTTCAGCAGCACAATAAAAGCAGTTGTCAACAAAAAAAATTTTAACATTTACTGATGATCAATTTGAACAAATTTTACGAATTTTGCTTAAGATGGCCCAGAAAACTGTACAGTTAAATAATAACTCAATAAGTTTCATAATCACTTTTATATTGCGGAATTCAAGCTCTTACCTCTATTCCCCTCTAGGCGCCTTTTTAAAGAAATCCTTTTTCTAATCAATTTTTTTTTAAGTCTACTGTTATATTTTTTCTTTTTTATTCGTCTCGTTTAGTTAATAATTTTACTGTTCCTTAAAAAAATGAATTTAGTAATTTTTTTGTTAAAAATTTCATTATCTAGTTGAAAATGTATATTTTTTTTTTTTGAAAATCCACGTAAATATTCGGTGAAAAATTCATATAATTTTTGGTCCATGGCAAAGGCACGAAAATTTATATCCGGAATTCGATTCACGAAAAAAGCCACAAATTCCTTCAATTTCCTGGTATATTATTTTAACTGCAGACGGCTTCCACACTTGATCCAAATGGAATTTTGTTTAAAATTCTACTAAAATGATCTAGTTTTTACCTGAAATCGATGAGTCTGAACCCCAAAAGGTTTATGAAAAACGAAAATAATAGAATAATTTAAAAGTCAAAATGTTTTTACTGCATTGTGGCATCATCTAATATCTAAACCACCCCAAAACAGTATTATGTCTCTAATACATGTGGATTGCAATGAATATTACAGCATTTCATGTCAACATCAAAATCAAAAAGTATCTACCCTCTAGTGCATGTAGCATGTGAATTACAAAAATTCAATAGAATTCGGCATAATTGCAAAGAATTTAAAATAATGCAAGATAAGCATTCAGGGTGAATTCCAAATGAATACATTCTTTGAAATCCATTAAGTTACAAAATTCCATGACATTCTCTTAAATTAAATGATATTTCCTAAAATCCTGAAACATGTATTAAATTACCTTGAGAACGTTTTAAAATTCCTTTAAATCAATGAAGTCCTCAGAACTGTTATACAATCTCTTGGAATCTTTTGTAATATCGTATAACCTTATAGATCCTGTAAAATCGTTCCATATATTCCAAAATTCTAAACAATTGTTTACAACCATATGAAAATGTTTGCTATGATAATTGCAGCATTTTAGTTCAACATTACCATCAAAAAGTTGAGGGTAACTAGAACCCACCCAAAATCAGCCCCATAAGTTTGAAAACCCCGAGAGAAAAAAGCTGCTTTGGGCCTCAAGGGACGGATTTGGGGTGCGGGTTTCACATGCACTAGAGGAATAAAACTTTTTGAGGGTACTTTTATCATTAAATAATGCCATCATATGTGAAAACATTTCGACTTTTCAGTTTTGCTTTCTTCGTTTTTTGTATACCTTTCGAACTTCAGACTCATGTAAATCTGGGTGCTCGACGCATGACGGTTTTATTCTCGAGAACAACAATATAAGAAATACTAGTTTTAATCAATCAAGAATTTATTCAATAATAATGGCAGACTGTCAAGCGGACCGACCGATGATTTTAATTTCATTTACAAATTTCTACATTATTTGTATTGGCGATTATTTCCATTTTTTCAATGTGACGACCGAAAATGTGCATCGGTGTTATACGAAATAATAATATTTTTCAAATTATATTTACAGGATAACCATCATGCGAGTATACTCCGCGATATTAAAAAATATTAATTATATATTTTAGAATGAAATTCTATCTGTAAGTTAAAATATATAACTAAATATATAATAAAAAAACTAAATACATATTAATGTAAAAAATATATTTGTGTTAAAAATGCAATAACTTTTTATTTGTCTATTTTAATTAAAAAGCAAACAATTTTTTATGAATAAATAAAACACACTTAATTATATTATAATATAATAATATAAAATTATTGCTGCATTTACTTTATTAGCTAAAAAATATATATGTCTAAGAATATCAACACAGACATTGATATAAAATTCCTCTTACACATAAACAATATTTTTCTGTCGTCATTTTCCAAAGACTTATTGTTATTTTTCAAAATTTAAATACTTTAAATTTGCGATGGATTACTGTATATCACAAATTCTATTAAAATTTTGTTAATCCTCACTGATATTATTAAAAATATTATTAATCATATTTTTTTAATTTCAAAAATGACGAAGGTTATTAGAATTATTACTGTTTCCTCCGTCGCTAAATCATCGTCCTGGAGCGGATCTCTGAAGTGGTTCTATTTATTATTCAAAAAGTATTTATTTATATTTTTCGCTCACGCTAAAATGATGATCACGATCTATAAATTCGCTGCTGAACGAAAAACTTACCAATTTAAAATATGGCGAACGAATCAAAAATAATTACAAAGGGGGCCGCAAAAATTAATTTTCGAAATTCCCTGATTTTTCCCTGACTAATTTTTCAGATTCCCGGTCCATTAATATTTAAAGACCAAAATTATAATCTTGTAACGTTTTAAAATATAATCGTTTATACATGGAATAAAACAATTTTTAATTTATTGTTCCCAGATATGACAGCCTAATTTACCTTAAAAAAGGTTAAAAAGTGACCAGTTTAAACCGTAAAAGTGAAAAAGGGACTAATCTAACTAACAAATTGACAAAAATGGATAATATCCATAAGACCTAAAAACAATTTAATTTAAATTCTGAAGAACTCAAGTGTATTGGAAAAAACATTTTTATCCTAAAATTTCCGTTGATTTCGGTTAAGTTTGAGATAATTAAGAGAAATTTAGGGGAAGCCAGAAGAATTTGATCAAAATTTTAAAAATTCAAGGTAAATAAAAAAAATATATTTAATTGAAAACAATTCTACAATATGAAAAAAAATCATTAAATTCATTATGTTTGAAATGATTTTAGAAAAATTCAAAGGAATTCAAAAGAATTTGATGAAATGCCTAAGAATTCTAGAAGAGTTCAAACAACATCAAGATGAGTCAAACAAAAACTTTTTAAAAAGTCATGATAACTCCAAAAAAATCCAAAGAATTTAAAAGAGTTTTAAATAAATTTAAATGAATTGCATCAAATATTTCTAAATTTCTAAATTATTAGAATCTCTTTGAAATCCGTTAAAATTATTTAATTCAATTAAAAACTGTTGACTGATCAACATTATATATGTTATATATGTACATCAACATTTGGTAGTAGCTAATCACCGCCAATTACTTACATTTTGGGAAGTAATGATAATTTTCCTTCATTTGATACAAGCCTTTGCTTCTCTAATAAAAACTTTGTTTTATCCAAACTAATTTTGTTTCATTCAAACGAAAGTTTCTTTGACTTATACCCAGCAAACTTTTGTCTTTATTTGTTTTGTTTCCTAGATTTACAATATATTTCAAATTCTCATTTATGACAGCGTAAAAATCGCCAAAGTTTTCCATTTCTAGTTTTTAACGGACATGTCTGTGTTGTTACTTAAATTCAACTTTCGAAGTATTTTTGAAACCAAATCAGCCTTTGATAGACTTTTTTAGGGTCCCAAAATTAATGTCCAGTTCGTTAATCAGGTTAATCCCACCATAATTAACAAATGTAGGGCACTTTCAAAATTCAAAAACCACATTTTTAAAAGAGTTTCCCAAATGTTTGTTAAAGGTTTTTAGAAATCACAAAAATACATACCAGTTACCTCAATGACAATCTTAAAATCGATGGAAATTTAAAATACCAATATGATTTTCTAAAAATAACAAAACAAATTTTTCTGACAGATTAAATAATTTTATTCAAGACCACCATGTTATGAGTCTATCACGCCCCCGGAAGAGTGAGCGTTATATGGCCCTTACCGAACGGTGTCAGCTGCGGTTATTGGGTCCCTGCAGTGCGGGTTCCTGTTGAAGATACATGTGGTTACAATCATTAATAAGCAGTCGCGAATAATTGTCCAAAGGATGTTCCCGAAACAAATAAACCCTACACGGAAGCGTGACAATTGTGCTGAAAGCTGAATGACAGATGGGCTGGGTGGCTTAAACGGTGACTCTGGGATACTGGGTGACCTCTCAGTGTGTGCAGCCTTATCCTTGCATGCGGGGCTCTATAAGGATGGACCAACCTATTTCCTAGCTGACTGTGGGAACAAAAATGGCACTACCAAACCACCAAAAAATTGTAGATGCGATTCAAAAAGATCGAACGCGCAGAGCACCCGACAACGGGTCGGCAAACAGTGCCGATCGCCCTAGAGTTCCGGGTGCTAGAAACAATTTAGATGGTAACACGACTGCGAACCGAAGAAATGCCCATATTGAGTGTACGGATCAACTCAAGGATGACTTGCTAGCTTGTTACGATACCAGCATTAATTCTATTCGTGGAGTCTTTAAAGCACGTATGCACACTCTGTGGTGCCAGAAACGCCCAGAGCTTCAGTACGTTTGGCACCAGTCTTTAAACCTCTAGGAGTCTTATCACCTATATTCTGGAAAGCTTGAAGGTTTAGACACACAAAGTGAAATGCATACAGAGATTAATTTCCCTTTGAAAAACCAGATTTACTATCTCATCTGGAAATTATCCTTTGACAACCAAGAACTTCACCTTGCAGAGGGGCGCCTTTCAGGTCGACACCATGAGCCCTCTACACTCTAAATTTGAATCAGTCAAAATTTGACTGATTTAATTAGTCAAGCATATTTTTACTGTCAAATCAGTCACTTTGACTGTCGAATCAGTCATTTTGACTGTCGAATCAGTCATTTTGACTGATTGTTCAGTCAATATTGGTGAGTGATTCAATCAGTCACTTGAAACGA
>JAAAKG020142247.1:0-11657 GCA_010014905.2 Druon quercuslanigerum
GAGGTCTACAACTTTTGTTTGAAACTTTTTTTGAAATTTTGCATATTACCTGAGATAAACGCAAAAAACCATGATTTTTTATGGTTTCTTCACGGTTTCACCATGAAAATCGACTAGTCGCCAATTTTCACTATCATTTTCGTAATCCGCGCGTCAAAATACGTAGGTATACGTAGTTTAATGGGTTTTGGAGGTGGACCCTAATAGAAAGTTTATCCATAAATTTTTAAAATTATATCATTTCAAGCAATTTTAAGCTAGAAAAATTAATGCATACATGCATACATGCATACATGCATACATATTATATTATAAATTTTGTGATTGAGATTTTTAAAAATCTAGATTATATTTTAAATGTATGGAAATCTTTTCACGTTTTAAATTATATTGGAATCTTTTTCACACTTCTAAAAGTATTTTATACTCGCTCGATCATTTTCAAAATAACAATTGTTCAATTCTCATTTATTAATTATTCTTTTTTAATTTTTGTAAATATTATCTTAAAATAATTCTTCTTTAATCTTTAACAATCCTTGAAATGCTTCAAAATTTCATTTAAAAATCTTCAAAAATCTAAATTTAAGGTTTTTATTTTTCGAAATCTTTTCCAGTTTGAATGTCTAAAAATGACTTAAATTTTTGCCAAATTATACTTATTCAATCGTTACTTATATACCAAAATTCAATAATTTCGCTTAAATAATAAAAGTTTGTTAAATATAACAATTAAAATTGTGACCGTCAAAATTTTAATGGTTTGGTTCTTAATATTTGATTTATACTTACTAATTTTAAATGAAAAGTAAATTATTTCTAAATATTAAAATAAATGCCCTCCCCATGTAAAAAATTTTTAATTAAAAAGGTTTAAAATAAACTATTTTTAATTGATAAAATATTTAAAACCTCCGTCTAAAAAGATTTTGATTCTTATTTCTTGATCCAAAAAGATGATTTTTGAACAAAGTTATTGAATTTTTATCCCAAAAATATTTGTCCGTCAAGAAAGAAAGACAATTTTAGGGAACTTGTATTACGAAAGGAAAAATAGTTTCTAATAGGAAATAAAAATTTCTAACCACTATTTATTTTTTAGGTTTCATTGTTTATTTGCTTTAAACATATAGATGAAATTTTCCTAGGTTTTTCAAAAAATGCATCTTTTTCATATTAGAGGATTTTGCCAAATTAAATAAAATTAAGTTTAAATATATAATTTAGAAATTTATGAAGCTTGAAAACAATTTGACAAAAGTTCATTAATTCTTCAAAGTTTTTAAATTTCTTCAATACTTTACTTTATTTTTTATGATCCTGTCGGGTTTAAAAATTTAAAAAAAAAACTATGAAATTATATTCCCGAGTCCTCATTATTTTTCCTCCACTGTCGAAATCTTTTAAAATGTTTTTTACATAGTATTAAAGTAAATTCTACTAAAGAAAAAATAAAATTATGAAACTTTCAAATTCTTAAAAAAACGATTAATAATTTTTTTTTATTATTGCGAATTTTCGTTTAAAACTTCTAAATTTCTTTAAAAAATATAATCTTGTGTAATTAAAAAATCTAGTTTATTTGAAATTTTTTCTTAAAATTAAATAATAATAAAAATAATTTATATTTTAGCTAAAATCTTAACAATTCAAAATCTGATTTCAGAATCAAAAAAGAAAAACATTTAACAAAATAGTGAAATCCTCAACCAAAACAGTTTTATTTATAATATTTTTTATTTGAACCATAAAATAATTAATATTTTCGAAATCAGACAAATTGTCTGTAAAAAAATTATATCTGTAAGCTGAAAATTTTAAAAATGATAAGTTTTAACCAGATAGTTCAATTTGGAACCATAAATCAATTTTCTACCGAGAAGATTAATTTTATACCGAAAAGATGAATTTTAAATTAGGATGATGAATATTTAACCAAAAAATGCCTTTTTAGCAATTAAGTACTACTTTGAATCAAGCAGATAAATTTTTAACCGGAACAGGAATTAAACAAAATAGTAAATATATATTCATCAATTTAAAAATATTTTGATTTTGTACAACAAATTTTCAATAAATTAGTTTAAACTTTAAACTAAAAATATTGTTATTTTTAACAAACAAAATTGAAATTTTTATTTAAAAAAAGATGAGGTTTTCACCTAAAATATGAATTTTCAAACAGAAAAGAAGAATTTCCAATAAAAAATAATTTGTAATACAAAATGTAAAATACCCAATCAAAAAAAAAATGTAAACTCCTGTAGTTATTTGTAATACGTTGCAGATTTTTTTTCTAAAGTAAAAAATTATAGTACATTAATGCGTTCGAATAATTACATTTTCTTCCACGAAACTGACTAATGAAATGTAAATATCTGCGGACAATCTTAACGCTTATAAGCTATGAGATAACAAACATAAGATATATATTTCGCTTTCCGTTGCTTAAAATTCGCTCGATAAACAAAGCGCTTAAAGAACTAAATTTATGACTTTAGCAAAGTCTAAAAAACAGGTTTTTGTTTATTAAAAATATTTACGATTTTTCCTTAGCTAGTTTGAGAAGACTTAAACACGTTATTTAGTATTAATAAAATGAATACATTCTTAAAATTGGCTAAGTTTGCTTGACTTGAAAGGAAACAAATTAAAAATTTGTGTTTTTGAAAAATATAGTTTTTATCAATTGCTTTAAAAAATTGCATAACCTAAAAATATTTGATAGACGAAAAAGATTTGTCTTCAGATTCTCTACAAGTATCGGTCCTAAAAATTAAAAATATTTATTTATTCTATTATCAGCTTTGCAAGACTCTACGCAAGAGGGTAGTTAAAAGCAAAAAAAATTATGGGGAATTATCATCCGATATTTTTTATATTTTTCATAAATAAATTAGATAAACAAATGCCCAGTATGGATTTTTAAAGACTGAAAAATCGCTTTATCTTTTAAATTTCTTTAAATTATGTCACCAGTGATTCTTGAAGATGGAAAATAAGCTTTAGAAAATTTTAAATAATTTCATAAACAAATTATACAAACACATTGCCAGTGTGGACATTTAAAGGAAGAAAGGAATCGCTCTTTCTCTAAAATTTACTTAAATTAATTTCGCCAGTGATGTTTAGTGATGAAAAATTATCAACCAATTTTTTAAAATTATTTTATAAATTAATTTTTGAATCCAACTCATAACTTCGTCCTGCAGAGGCCGAAAAATCCTTTTTTTTGTAATTTACTTCAAACGATGTCGTCAGTGAGGTTAAGTAATGGATAATTAGTATCCAATATGTTTTACTAATTTTGTAAAAAAATAGAAACAAATACCTAGTATTTGTTAACTAGGCATACAATAAACGGCGAACCATAAAATTATCTTTGTTTTGTCTGCATGAAACAATTTATGAACAAACTTAATGAAAAGTATGAAATAACAAAATATCACAAAAAATAATCATTGGTGACATCATTTGAGGAAAATGAGGAGAAAAATAATTTTTTTCGACCTTCAATTGTCCGCACTGTTCATTTGTTTATATAATTTGTGCATAAAATAATGAAAAATATCGTATGATAATCCCCTATCATTAAACAGAATTGGCGATATAATTTGAGGGAAATTAATAGGAAAAGCGATTTCTTTCTGCCTTTAAATTTTCAAACTATGCGTTTGTGTATAAAAATATTATAAAAGAATGGGATGATGATTTTCCATCATGAAACATCACAGGCGATATAATTTAAGGAAAATTAGAAGAAAAAGCGATTTCTTTCCGCCTTTAAATATCCACACTGGGTATTTGTTAAGTTAATTTTTTTCTAAAATTAATAAGAAATATTAGATGATAATTTTCCATCATTCAACATCATTGGCAATATGTTTTGAGAAAAAAAGGAAAAAAAAGGATTTCTTTCTGCCTTTAAATGTCAACACTGCGCATTGTTTTATATAAATCGTTTATAAAATTAATAAAAAATATCAGTTGATGATTTTTCATCATTAAGCATCACTGGCGATATCATCAAAGGAAAGTTAAGGTAAAAACGATTTCTTTCTGCCTTTAAATATCTAAACTAGGCAGTTGTTTTTATAATTTGTTTATAAAATTATTAAAAAATATCGGATGATTATTTGCCATCATTTAACATCACTGGCGACATAATTTATGGGAAATTAAGAGAAAAGGCGATTTTTTTCTGTCTTTGAATTTCTATAGTGGACATTTGTTTATACAATTCGTTTATAAAATTATTAAAAAATATCGGATGATAATCCCCTATCATTAAACAGAATTGGCGATGTAATTTAAGAAAAAATAATAGAAAAAGCGATTTCTTTCTGCCTTTAAACGTCCACACTAAGCATTCGTTTATATAATTTGTTTATAAAATTAATGGGTGACAAATTTTTATGATGGAGTATTATCTCAAGAATTAACTTTGCAAGCGAAGAAAAAAAAGTGCAGCCTATTTGTTAAGTTATTTTGTTGTTAAAATTAATATAAGATATTAGATGATAATTTTCCATCATTAAACATCATTGGCGATATATTTTGAGGAAAATGAGGAGGAACAACAATTTCTTTCTGCCTTGAAATGTCCACACTGGACATTTGTTTATATAACTTGTTTATGAAATAATAAAATATATCGAATGATGATTCTGTATCACTAAACATCGCTAACAACATAATTTATAGGAAATTAGGAGAAAACGCGATTTCTTTTTGCCTTTAAATGTCCACACGATGACCCATTTAAATTTATAATCTAAAATAATTTGTCTAAGAAGCAATGGTTAGAACATAGTTTGACCAGGACCAAAGGTAACATTTGACTGTACCATCAATTTTGACCTTGAGATTAATTTTCAAGGTCAAATGGGGGTATGACCCTTTTCCTAAATGAGGACCCCTATTTTTGACTACGGATTTGAAAAGAGCGAGAAATTTTACGTGAAAGATGACCTGTGGTACAATTGGTTTTTTTGACCTTGGAAAGATAAAAAATTAAGGTCAAATGTCTAAAAAACAACCAGATATCTTCTGAGATACTTTATATACAAAAAAATGGTTCAAATAAAGGTTTACCAGGACCGAGGGGGACATTTGACTGTACCATCAATTATGACCTTGTAATCAATTTTCCAGGTCAAATTGGGGTATAACCCTTTTCTTAAATGAGAACCCCTATTTTTGACTGTGGATTGGAATAGGGCGCGAAATTTCAAGTCAAAAATTAAAACTGGAAAAATGGTTTTTGTAACCCTGGGAAGGTAAACAATTAAGGTGAAATGTCTGAGAAACAACCAGTTGCCCTTTTTCTGAATTGTCTTGGACCTGAAGGTCATGATGGTCAAGGTGATGTAAACCTTACATTTCGTCAACTTTTGTTAAGCATCTTGAACATTCGTTTACCCCGAAAAACCAAGACAGTTCAGAAAAAGGGCATATAGTCCTTTCTCAGACATTTCACCTTAATTTTTTACCGTTCCAAGGTAAAAAAAAACATTTTTCCACTCATAACTTTTGACTTGAAATTTCGCGCCACATTCCAATCCACAGTCAAAAATAGGGGTTCTCATTTAAGAAAAGGGTTATACCCCAAATTGACCTTGAAAATTGATCTCAAGGTCAAAATTTATGGTACAGTCAAATGTCCTCCTCGGTTCTGATCAACCTTTGTCCGAATCATTTTTGTTGAGATAATGTATTTTAGAAGATATCTGATCGTTTCTCAGACATTTGACTTTACTTTTTACCTTTCCAAGGTCACAAAACCAACTTTTCCACAGGTCATCTTTGACGCGACATTTCCCGCTCTTTTTAAATCCGCAGTCAAATATATAGGACAAGGTTCTTACCTCCGTTTGACCTTGAAAATTGACCTCCATGTCAAAATGGGTGGTACAGTCAAATGTCACCCTCGGTTCTGGTCAACCTTTGTTCAAACCATTTATTCGCAGATAAAATGTTTTAGAGGATAGTTTAGGATTATCGATTAAAATGGGTCATCGCGTATATTTTTCCTAATTGGGGAAGTTTATTCTATTGCAGTTGTAATTAAAACTAAAATTTTACGAGTTGTTTAATTGGGAACGAAAACGACTTCAAGCATACTTTAATATTTGAACAGAATAAATTTTCAAGAATATAAAATACATATTTTATGAGTAGTTAATAATATAAAACCTTTATTTAACATTCTCATTAACATTTTTACTGAAAATTAAACACAACTTCCGGCCCACGTAAAAATTTCTGCTCAAAAATTTGAATAAAAACAATATTTTAATTATAAAAATTAAATAAACAAATTTAATAAACAAATGAATTATTCGTGCACTTATCGACGATAAAATTCGTTTTTTCAATGCCAGTCCTATTTTGAGAACTTTATGTTAATTTCAGCAACTTTCATAATAAGCTCATATAATTTTATAAAAAAATTAATAAACAAATGTTTATTAATATTTTAAATAAATAATATAATAATTAATAAACAATTTATGCATTGGTCGACGGAAAAACTCGTTTTTTCGGTCAGTCCTTTTCATATCAGAAAAAAAATTATGAATTTTCATGAAATTAAGATGAGATTCTTAATTTTAAAAAATTGACATCGAAAAAAAATGAACTTCTCTAACGACAAATGCCTGAAAACTGCATTTGTTTATTAAATGTGTTTCTAAGAATAAAAATAATAGTTTTTAGGGAAATTTTTTTGTTAAAATATTCTTTCCATTTAAATTTCTTGCAATATTACTTTAAAAAACGTCAAATTGTTGAAAATTATAGAAAAAGCATTCTCAACAAACGATTTGTTGATAAAAATTTTGCTGTTTATTGTATCATGATGGAATATATTTATGTAATGTAAATCTATGAAACATCGGCGATTACGACAATTTTTCTATTATCGACCTGCTTAAGCGCTTCTACACTGATTACAAGTAGTAAATACCTACTTTAGTCAGACGACGGATAGTGGGGAGAAAAGGAGTTTTCTTGGACAAGAATCAGCCCAATATACAAATCCAAAGGAATTAGAGCTTTGTTGTTTACTTACATATAAAGTATTGATATTTGTTTAAATAATTTGTTTAAAGAAAATATAAAATTTTTGAAGCAAAACACGTGTTATTTCAAATATCCGTGTACTACAGGTTTAATTTAAATGATAAGAAACATAAATTATTCTGTTATACAATGCTTCTGCAATATTGCCAAAATAATTTGTTTAACGTAACTTTTTTGTTAAATATTCATATTTCAACAATTGAGTTAAAATCTTTACTGTTAAAAAATTAATCTTTGTGATTAAAAATTCAAAAACATGGTTAAAAGTTTAACTCATTACATTTTTGTTTTGAAGATTCATAATTTTTTTTGAAAATCTATCTCTTTAGTGGAAAGTTGTTTTTCGTAAAAAAAGTTATTCAGTATAAAATTCGAATATTTTGTAGATGATTCGTTTTTGTTTAATGTTTTGGGATATTTATAAACATTTAATGGACTATCAGCAGGAAATTTATGAGATTTATGAAAAATCCCGGCTGTTGGAATTAAAACTAATATTTTGAGAGTAGTTTAATTGGAAACTAAAAGTACTTTAAGTGTACTTTAATAATGGAATAGAATAACTTCTCCATTTTATATTCTAATTAATATTTTCTTAAGAAAATAAAACAAAATTAGCGGTCTACGGTCACATTTTTGGTCATTTCCCGGTAATCAAAAACAAAATAATTCTGTTAGAACTAAATTTTTTTAAAAATATTTTATATTCTTTTTATTTTATTTTTTATTTTATGTATAGTTTGTTTTTGTCTATAGACAAATATAACTATATTTTGTAATTATTGATCAAATTCCTCCCTTATAGATAAGCGGCAAAGTTACAATTTTTAACTATTGAAAAATTCCGAAAATCTGACTGTAAGAGTAAGTTTCTGATTTTAGGTTAAAAAGTAATGTGAGACTTAGAGAATTGCGAATTTAAAGTAATATAAATTATGAAAGCAGTATTTTATTTTGTTTTGTAAGACGGATAAACATCCTCGAAAAATATTAAAACTGTTATCAAGAATGTAAAGACCTATTCAGCGACATTGATATTATTTAATAATTACAAGCTTGTAAAAATTGCGGATGCTGCGGCTGCCGAAGGTCTACCGATTTACCCGCGGCTGCTTTTAGCCAGCGCCTTTTTGTCATTATTTTTTATTTATTTTTTTATTTTCGGCAATGTTATCATATCAAAGAATGATTTGTACTGCTCGATCGACGATTATTATTATTTTTTTAAATAGTAAAATCTTTGCGGGTAATAATCGTTGTAAAAAAATTTAAAATATAATTTGTATTTTATAAATGCAACCCATGACATATATTTCTCAATAATTTTATTATTTTTGAAAAAGAAGAAATTTTAATCACCGGATGAGCATCAAATATTATTACTTGATATATTTACAATGCGGGAAAAAATTTCAAAAAATTTGAATTAGTAAAAGCGTGGTCGCCAGACAGACCATTTACCACTGCACCGGCAGCACTGGCTGGAAGCAGCCGGACGTGACTTCG
Organism: Druon quercuslanigerum; assembly: GCA_010014905.2. Taxonomy (NCBI): domain Eukaryota; kingdom Metazoa; phylum Arthropoda; class Insecta; order Hymenoptera; family Cynipidae; genus Druon; species Druon quercuslanigerum. Next base: position 8,590 of record JAAAKG020142247.1, read on the forward strand.
CAGAAGTTTGGCAGCTGCGACAAAAGCTTTGTCAAAAAGACAAAGTCACAGAGGAGGCCTTCGCCTTGCAAAATATTTCGGAGGCATTATATGTAAAGCCAAGTTGACGATCCTTTTTTAAAAATTTCAAGTTGATTTAAAATTGTAGTCTGGCACCAATTATGCGTCCTTGATGAGTTGCCTTGAAGAACTTTTTATTCAGAGAATCCAGAGGTGGAATTGGTAAACTGACATTGGCAATCTGGCCATCAATGCGTACTTTGACTCGATGATAGTTTTTAGAGTCACGTCTGTTATAGCCATCACAAAGATTCGATTTAGGAACCATAAATGGGCAAAAATATCCAAATTCTATTATCCCGACGATGTACTTGTGATTCTCATCCGTCACTACAGACTCAAAGCCTTCTGCTAAACGGAAAGTTTCTCGAGTATGACCACTTTGGTAATGACGAACATTTTGAAGTCGAATAGGCTCAGGACTCACAATCCCCCGTTGAAAAGGCCACATTGATTCTGCAAAAAGAGTATAATTTGAAAGTTAGTTTAGGCGCTGATTCAGTTGAGTAATCTAGTGTGGACTGATATGAAGAAAGAGGTTGATCAATTAATTTCTGATGTTAGATTTTGCCGATTGCTGGTCAAAAAAATTCATAGAGAAACGAGAAAAAATTTGCCACGTTTCGATTCTGAACCTATCAATATAGGAGAAACTTATCAAATTTCTAACCAAATAATAAAAGTTATATTATCGAAAATTTAATTTAAAATCATTCAGATTCGAGATTCTTCAATTCAAAATAAGATTATTCAATATTGAACGTTTTGAATTAGAAATAATACAATTTTAACTCTTTTGTAATCAAATTGTTATCTCAAATGTTTCAATTTTTAGCGCTTTTAATTAGAAATAATACACTTTTAATTCCTATTAATTTTATGTGATTTAATTGTCAAAATTATATTTGGAAAATATTTCACTTATAACGATTCGTACTTGTCCTATTTTCGAAATTTTCTTATAATCTTAAATCATTGAACTTTGCGATTCTTATTTTCAAAAAAAAATTGTTTCATTTTGTCAGCTTAAAATTATAAATGATACTATGTACAATCTAATAAAATTATCTAATTTTCAAGATTTAATGCAAATGGGTACAATTTGGAACACTTTTAGTTAGAAATAATACAATTGGTAAAACTTCTATGTCAACACTTTTCCTCAAGAGGCGCTAAGAATAATGCGAATTAACTAAATTTGAATGTAAGGTACCCTGAGCGAGGACGGTGGAGAAAAACCAACCCGTGACCGGGTCTACTGATAATCAGTAGTAACAGCCGGCGTTAGTCAGTCGAAACTGCAAAAAGGTGCTATTTCGAATTCAGACGCACAGTGGGGTCGAATGAGGTGTCCGTGGACAAATTAACTTTTAGCCTAAACTATTCGATCGATTTTGAATATTAAAAAAATTAAAGCTAATGAAATTTCTAACAAAGTTGTTGAATAATATTTAAAAAAAAAATTTTTTTATTTACCAATGAAAATTAATTTTTTTTAAATGATCAAAGATGGTATTTTGCATGAATTTATCCAAATAATGCAAAAGTACTCTGAATTAGTGGGGAAACTTGGCTTGAATGATGTCGAGCAATAACAGATATTTCAAAAATTGTTTACAATTTTTATAAAAAAATTAATCAGCAAAAGTTAGGTTTTTAGTAAAAATGGTATGCAGCGACTTCAGAAGTGTTTTTATGTTGAAATCTGAAAAACAAAATTGCGAAATGACTTTAAAAATAGAGACCATTTATTAATTATTTAAACAAATGTATAAATTCGCCTTAAATAGATTTTCTTCGTTTTATATAGAAAGGAAAATAAATATCTTAATTATAGTTTTTTTCTGCGATCATTTAATTTCATATAAACAATAATGGAATAAATATACTTGCGATTGAAAAAAATTAATTTTGAACAAAATAGGACCAATAAAATGTATATTTAACAAAGTAGTTAAAATCTCATCCAAGCAGTTGAATTTTAAACCAAGAAGTATTACTTTCCAGCAGAAAATTTTATACGTGGATTTTCAAGAAAAATTCGAAAGAATTAACTTTTAACAAAAGGATGCGAAATTCTTGAACCACATTGTTGGAAAGGGTCGGCGACAGCGTCCGGCGATCCCTTAGCTAAATGAGAGGAATTTTGGTAGTGGGGGTAACATTTTTTACGATTAATTGAGCCTATTGAATATTGCTTAGTTATTTAGTATTTTAATGCGACTGCAAGTTGATTTCTTTTATGCAAGTTTGATAGTCCAAAAGGTTTGAGGAAAAGGTATTAAAAACAATTAAAATACAAGGCATTAAATTCAGAACAATTCAAATTTAAGTACGAATTTCTTGGACCACCAATTAGCATGATACGGCGACAGCCTCTGGCGATCCCTCAGCTGCATGAGAGGGCTTTGGGTAGTGGGGGTAAAGCTAGCAGGTAGCTGGTAATCAAACGTCCATCACCCAACTGACTAGTGTTTGATATTTACGGAATGCTATCGAACATTGCGTTGCTATTTATTTTTTAATGTATCTGTATCTTTGTTGCTCTCATTTTAGGATCATGATCCCAAAGATTTAGAAAATATTATTAAAAACAATTAAAATTCAATTAATTCACTAAGAATAGTTTAAATTTCTTTTAAAGTTTTCAATATTCAAATTTGACTACAAAATTCTTTTACCATCATGTTGGTAAGGGTCAGCGACATCGTCTGGCGATCCCTCAGCTACATCAGAGGAATTTGGGTAGTGTGGGTAACATTTCTTAAAGTTTACTTCAGCCTATTTAACATTGCGCAGCTATTCAGTTTTTTAATACAACTGCAAGTTGCTTGCTCTCCTGTTAGTGTGGCAATCCAAAAGGTTTGAAGAAATTGTATTAAAAACAATTTAAATTTAAGAAATTTAATTCAGAATAATTAAAAATTACTCCATTAATAATAGATTTGATGCTTTCACGATGATTCATTATAATAAAGTAGATATTTCGGGTTTCAATCGTGTACAAA
>JAAAKG020142248.1:0-11656 GCA_010014905.2 Druon quercuslanigerum
TACTCGAGAGTTTCGTACTCAAAGAGCAGGGAGTTAAACCTATATTTGGCCTGCTCATGATTCGCTCTCAGTCCCTGATTTGAGTAATGTTTACTGAGAAATAATTTAGTTATAACAATCATAATTATAGTTAGAGACTTTTATACATTTAATTTTAGTGCATTAAATAATAAAATATTTTTTAATAAGCTTTAGTTCAGCGCCTATCTCAGGTGTAACACATTTTTTTTATCACAGCTGTTTGCAAGAATTTTTCCATATTGTACTTTCCTATTTTTTGTATATTGTACATTTCAAGGGTCTTCGACCACCTACCTCTTAGGCTGTCTTTAAATGTTTTCTTACTTCATCTGCTAGTTTTCAAGTTCGGCATGTTTACTTCCAATAATGTTGATTGACCTGCATTTTAGTCTGTCCAAGTAGACCCTTGATTTACTGTCATCCTTCGCATTGTTCAATTTTACTGTACTCTTTGCACATGTTTGTTTTTCCCTTATTTTTTATGTCAATCGTCGTCTTCTCACTAAAGGAAAAGAGAGGAAACAATTTGGCTCCACCCTCTACTTTTCTACCAATAAGAATCATTCTTAGTTTCCCACTTAGTTTTGAATTTATGCTCTTAAACTTATATACTTCTACGAGGCAGAAATTGAATCAGTTACTCTTTTAAAACTTTGAGCCATTCGGTCGAATCTCTAGGATATAAGCTATAACTTCGTGTACGTTAACTATCTCCGCGTATCTTCATATATGTACTCTTTTTGTGTATTAATAAACGGTACTTTAATCATACAATTTTTATACGAAATTCTCTTCCTTATAAAATTTAAGGAAAGCACTAAATCATAGTGCACAATAAACATGGTCCTTAAAGCCGGATTTGATTAAACGAAAGACAGTGGTCAGTGAATCAGTGCATAAATCACATTGACTAGTGCATCATCAAAAAATCATTCCAGTGTTTATCGAATCCGTGATAAACTGAAACAATCAGTGCAGTGATCAAAAATCAGTGGTTAAACAAAATTGACCAGTGCTATCGCGAACCAAAATTCAGTGCAAGTGATAGCGAATGATTGCGTGCAACTACACAAGAATTGCTATCGTGCCATGAGTGCATCACACAATTAAACCAATTTAGTATTGGTTGACATTGGACTCTCCTTTAAAGAGCTTCATTATCATCGTCATAAGGACGATTTCTTGTCGTCACGATTACATCGAAATTGTGACGCAAATATAGCAAGACGTTATGTTTTCTAACTCATAGAAAACTCTCTGTATTTAACTGCATACCAGACATTTGGTCTTGGTAATTCGATAGAGGCAATGTGTTTAAAACACCTCATCTAAAATGCATTAAGGTAATGCATTTAAAACACCTCACTAATCACGATTTGTAGCAAAGCGAATAAAACACCTCATCAACTACGATCTGAGGCAAAGCGTTTCAAACACTTCATTATCTAGGATTAAGGCAATGCGTTTAAAACACCTCCCTAACGACAATTAAAGCGGCATCTTCAATACATCTTAAATCAACAATTGAAAACGATACATTAACTTCAAATCGAGGTAATGCGTTCAATAGAACTCGACATTGTTTAAGCAGAAACAGTACCACACTGGGTATGTAAATTTATGATCCTTATTAAAGAATTGTCCCTTATTATTATAATCGAGTTCTAAATTTTCGTTTATTTTAAAATAAAACTTTACTAAAATTTAAAATTTCTCACCAATAACTCCATTCCCAATCCATTTAACAATGGAGAAGTTTGATCGTTTAAGCGTACTTTTACAGAAAGTTACCACAATCAAAGAGCACATAAATGCCTTTAAGAAATTTCTAGCACAAGTTGACGCGAATAACCCTGTTCAAAGCGATGAACTGCAATTACGTTACAATGCAGTTCTCGCTCAATTTTCAAAGATAAGACTATTTATTTGATGAGATACAGCTTATTGAGACGGAAACAGAACATGGTGCAGAGAGAAAATCTATTTAAGATTTATATTTTCAAACAATCGCACAATCCAATAATATTTTAACATGGCCACAAGATAATACAAATATGAATCCAACCTGTCGCGAATCAGTATCCGGAATCGAAAACGTTAATGAGTCAGTTGCATCTACTAGTCGTAGAAGGCTAAAATTGCCTCAAACTATACTACCGACTTTTAGTGGTAAAATGGAAGAATGATTACCTTTTAAGGATACTTTTTCCACCATGATACACAAGCACGATGAACTTTCTAATGTAGAAAAATTACAATATTTGAAATCAGTTCCCAAAGATGAAGCTTTACGTAATATACAAGTTTTCTCTATTACTGAAGAGAATTATCATCGTGCTTGGAATCTATTGGAAAGGTCTTACGAAGATAAACGAGCTTTAATATCGCGACATTTGAGCTTACTATCACTTTTACCGATTCAAACAAAGAATGTTATCGCGGATTAATAACTCTCACGGACGAATCTCAACAACACCTTCAATCCCTCGCGACGTAAAGTTAGATCCGGAAATAGTAGTAGCTATTATTGAAGAAAAGCTACACAAGGTCACTCTAGATAAATGGGATGAGACATTAAAAAAGAATAAATTTCCCAAACTAGATGACCTTACAAATTTTCTTTACAGAACTGCTGTCCGTCTATATAAACGTTCAGATAGTGATTCTGTTGCTGTCGAACGTTTCAACAAGGATAACAATCCCACTAAGAAACGAAAAAGCGAATATAAACGTCAGGCACTCGTGACTGTTATTTCTCAAAAATGTCTCCTATGTTCAGAGCCTCACCTGCTTTTCAAATGTAACAAATTTTTTTAGTTAACTGTCAATGAGCGTTTTAAAATTGTAAAGAGCGCCTCCCTATGTTACAATTGTTAACGAAATCATTCCGCTAAGGACTGTAAATTTGGGAATTATAAAAAATGTGGTAAACGTCACAATACCTTACAACATTTTAAAAAAGCTCAAGAGCAAAATGAAGTTAAAGATACCTGACTAGAAAAGAGAAATTCAAACATTGCTTTAACTTCCTTAACCTCGACACCATCCTTTCAAATAATGGCTAATTAGAGGACGGGTTTTGCTTGATACTTCTGCCACAGCAAATTTTGCAGCAATCAATTTCATGAAAAAATTAAGACTGACTCCATCTAAGTGAAATTTTTCGTTAGGTGCTCTTGATAATCTTACAACATCAGTAAATGGCATAGTTACTATCACATTTAAATCTCTCCACAACGACCATAAACGCACCCTCAATTTTTTTATCGTTCCTAATATTACGGACTTAGCTCCTAATCAAATAATACCACGAGAGTGTCTCAAAATTTCAAAAAACATACCACTTGCCGATCCAACTTTTCACATACCCGCTTCTATTGACATGCTCATTGGAGCTGGAGTTACGTTATCATTATTTTCAATAGGATCCATCAATCTGTCTCAAGATAAAAACGACCTTTATTTGCAAAAAACCCGATTGGGATGGATAATCGCCGGCAGTTTAGATTTCTCAAAAAATTCGGTTTCACCAAAAACCCCTAATTGTTTATTAACAGATTTAAAAACAATGATTGTAAGATTCTGGAACGTTGAAGAAATAGTAGATCAAACGACCTTTTTCAAGAAGAACTCGAATGCGAAACACATTTTAAACGACACGTAACTTGAGACGTTAACGGAAGATTCGTTATAGCACTACCCTTCAAAGCACCACCTAAATCATTGGAAGAATCCAAACAAAACGCTTTAAATATACTAAAGGGATTATTAAAAAGATTTGAAAATAACGCTTAATTAAAAACACAATATACGACCTTAATACAAAAATATTTAGATTTAAATCACATGTCATTAGTAAAATCAGCTGAAATCTCTGATGGTTTTTATTTACCACATAATGCGGTCATTAAAGTGTCTAGTAGTACTACAAAATTGAGAGTAGTTTTCAATGCATTATCTGAAAGCACTTCAAGAATTTCTTTAAATGAAATGTTAATGGTCGGTCCTACCATTCAAGATGCCCTTTTTCCCTATTAATTCGTTTCAGATTTCACGCGTACGTACTCATTGCGGATATAGAAAAAATGTACTGATAATTATTAATTCGCGAATAAGACCGGAAATACCAGAAAATTCTCTTGCAAGAAAACAATTAAATAAAAGAAAACTATTTAAATACAGTAACGTTCGATTTCGCCATAGCAGCCTTCTTAGCTTCTCGATGTTTACATCAATTAGCTGATGAAGAAGGTCATGATTTTCCCTTAGCGGCAAAACTATTAAGAAAAGATTTATACGTTGACAATTTAATCGCTGGTGCTTCCACGCGCTAAAAAGCACGAGAAATTTGCCAACAACTAACTCAACTCTTGAGTCGAGGTTGTCTTAATCTACGGCAATGGGCTTCAAACGAACCTGACATACTTGAAGGTATCGATGAGAAGAGTCTTGATAACGATTTTGAATTAAATAAAAATTATATGACTAAATCTCTAGGCATATATTGGAAGGCCAAAGAAGATTCTTTCGTGCATTGCTTTAAACGTCCAGATTTAAGAAAAAGTATAACTAAGAGATTCATTCTTTCTGAGATTGCAAAATTATGCGATCCCATAGGTCTTCTCAGTCCAATAATTTTGTATGCCAAATTAATAATGCAAGAAGTTTGGAGGGCGAAGGTTGCATGGGATGAGTCAGTGCCTTCATCAATTCACTATGCTTGGATTAATTTTTGCGAACAATTAGAATCGGTAAATGATATCTTATGTCCGAGAAACGTCTTAATAAACAATTCACAGAGAATAGAAATTCATGGTTTTTGCGACGCCAGTGAGAAGGGTTACGGAGCGTGTTTATATACTTTATCGAGAAATGAGAAAAAAGAAAGTCTATGCATTCTCTTATGTTCAAAATCGCGAGTAGCTCCTCTTAAAAAACTTTCTATACCAAAGTTAGAATTTTGCGGCGCTTTACTGTTGGCAAATTTGTACGAAAAGGTAAAAAGTTCCATAAATACCATTTGCGATACCACTACCCTTTGGACTGACTCAGAAATTGTATTACATTGGTTAAACGATGAACTATCACGGGGTCAATTGCCTAATAATTTTGTCAAAGGCAAATTATGATTTAATGGTCCTGTTTGGCTAACTCGCGATAAAGAATTTTGGCCAAAATCGGAAGTTCAATCATGTAATCAATTCAAATTACCTGATCTAAGAAGATTAAACTGCCTAAAAACTAACATCGAAATACAAAGTCTAGAAAGGTTTTCTTCATTTGCCAAACTGAAGCGAGTAATTGCGTTATGTTACAGATTTTTACCCGAGTATCGTAAATATAAAGACCATTTAAAAACAGTAGAATTGAATCACGCAGAAACCGTTATAATTCGACTCGTCCAACGATCATGTTTTTCCAAAGAATTGGAAAAGTTAACTGAAGAAAAACCTTTGAGCAAGAAAAGTCGAATTCATAATCTAGATCCATTTTTTAGCAAAGAAGGTTTATTACGAGTCGGAGGTCGATTAAAAATGCTGAAATCTCCTTTGACAAGCAACATCCTATTATATTACCAGTATCAAGCTTTGTAACTGACCTCTTAATTACACGGTATCATTTAATGTATTATCACGCCGGACCACAAACAACTTTGTATTCCATTCGTAAAAAATAATGGCCTATAGGTGGACGAAATCAAATCAAAAAAATCATTAGAAAATGCATCATTTGTTTTCGCGCTAAATCAAAAATAGATAAATATAAAATGGGTAATTTGCCTAATGCTCGCGTAACCAAGACGAGACCCTTTGATCGCGTCGGAATCGACTATTGTGGTCCATTTTATATTAAAGAACGCAAATATAGGAATCAGAAGAAACTCAAGGTCTATGTAGCTGTCTTCGTATGCATGTCTATTAAAGCAATTCACGTGGAAGTAGTGAGCAATATGAGTACTGAAGGTTTTTTGGGTGCATTAAGGCGTTTCACTGCTCGCCGCGGAAAACCTACATCTATTTATTGTAATAATGCGACAAATTTTCAAGGTGCTAGAAATGAATTTAATGACCTATATGCACTCGTTAAAACAAAAAAATTAAAAGACAATGTTTTTAACTTCACTAATAACAACAGCATTGAATTTCACTTTATTCCATCTTCCTCAACGCATTTCGGCGGATTATGGGAAGCTGGTGTCAAATCTTACAAACATCATTTTACAAAAGTAGCATCAAATGCACTGCTTACATTCAAAGAATTCAATACACTCTTAATTGAAATTGAATCTATTTTGAACTCGAGACCAATAACTCAAATTTCGTCATACGTAAACGATTTTTCTGCCCTGACTCCAGGACACTTTTTGATAGGCGATTCAATAAACAGTTTACCTGAACCCGACTTTTTGCCTTTACCTACGAATGGATTGTCTGAATGGCAATTAATTTCTAAAATTCGACAAGATTTCTGGAAAAGATGGAGCCACGAATATCTGAACGAATTAAATATACGTCAGAAATGGAATACTAATACTGTTAATCCTAAATAAGGTATGCTGGTAATGATAAAGGATGGCAATATTTCATGCATGCAATGGCCATTAGCTAGATTTAAGTAACGACATCCTGAAAACGACGGTATTGTTAGAACCGTAACTTTAAAAATTGCTAACAGTATTTAAAAAAAAAAACATAAAATAAATGTTGATCGCTTACACTCTTAACGGGGGAGTATGTACGATTTGAGTAATGTTTAATGAGAAATAATTTATCAATAACAATCATAATTATAGTTAGAGACTTTTATATATTTAATTTTAGTGCATTAAATAATAACGTATTTTTTAACAAGCTTTAGTTCAGCGCCTATCAGGTTTAACACATTTTTTTTATCACAGCTGTTTGCTTGCATTTCAAGGGTCTTCGACCAGCTACCTCTTAAGCTGTCTTTAAGTGTTTCATTACTTCATCTGCTAGTTTTCAAGTTCGGCATATTTACTTACCAATAATGTTAATTGACCTGCGTTTTAGTCTGTCCATGTAGACCCTTGATTTACTGTCATCCTTCGCATTGTTCAACTTTACTGTACTTTTTGCACATGTTTGTTTGTCCTTATTTTTTATGTCAATCGTCGTCTTTTCATTAAAGGAAAGGAGAGGACACTATTTGTCTCCACCCTCTACTTTTTGACCAATAAGACTCATTCTTAGTTTCCCACTTAGTTTTGACTTTATGCTCTTAGACTTATATACTTCTACGAGGCAGAAAGTAAATCAGTTACTCTTTTAAAACTTTGAGCCATTCGGTCGAATTTCTAAGATATAAGCTCTCACTTCGTGTACGTTAACTATTTCCGTGTATCTTCGTATATGTACTCTTTTTGTGTATTTATAAACGGTATTTTAATCATACAATTTTTATACGAAATTCTTTTCCTTATAAAATTTAAGGAAAGCACTAAATCGTAGTGCACAATAAACATCTATGAAGCGACTATGCGATAAGCACATTATTTATATGATCGTTTTATCATGGTCTTCTAGTGTAAGTTTTTACGTGTATTATGATCTGGATGTGAGTGAGTGCCATGCTTCTAGCTAGTACGTGACTTGGTGAGGAAATTCTGATGTCCCTTTTCTTTAGTTATTTCTTTTCTTAGCCCGTCTAATGAATTCATTCAATCCATCACATAAAATTTCTCAGGTAAAATTACACACTTAGGCCTTTTCTTATAAAAACACACAAATTCGAATATTTGTTTTCTTGTGTTGTGCCAAAGTATGTTGGTTAAACTCTGTTTTTTTGTATTCGAGTATTCATTACATTGATTATCCAATAGCAATTGTATAACTTGTTACGTGACTGATTAACGAGAAAAACTGTCTTATAAAGATTCTGAAATGCCGATGCAATCTTTGTCCATATTATAGAATTCGTCATTGATGATAATTTTTAAGAGTAGAACTTGAAAATGGTAAGATATCGGGGCAAAGGAGTCAGTTGATTCGTAGCATTTTTGAGTCTGCAGGTCTTCTTCTATTGCAATTCAAATGTAGCTTCTGACTGGTCTTTTATTAAAGGCGTTTCCTCGGCGGTGAAGTCTTATCAGCATAGGATTAAATTTGATATAAGGCATCCATAATGTATACTGAAGTAGTTTCCATTTTGTACTTACTGTAGGTGGTCCTTCTGTTGTCCAGATGGAGCCTGATTATAAAAAGATCAGTTTTCATGTGAGAAGCGACCATAATGAAATGATGCATTTATCATACGAAGATCAATGTACAGCCCCCTCTACATTTAATTGGAGATTCATCTTTTCTGGTAGAAACAGCTTTAAGGAGTCCACTGAGTTGGATGACGCAGCATGCTGTCATGTTGATATTATGTCCTGTCTCCATATATCCGTTTCTGCACTTTGACCGGAGATGCAAAGAAAATATACAGAAACAGGCACTTACATAGAAGTATTTCGACTGGAATTTTTTTTTTCATTTTATTTTTCCGTCCTCCCTCCTTACTTTGTTCGTTCTCCTTGATGAAAACGTAGAGAGTTTTGTTTTTGCTGTTGTTCACCCATTATTTTTGTTTGATCACAGACATCATTTGGCACATTTCAGAGTCTAAATAAACGCATGTATTGTTGCTGTATAATTTCTCGGATGTTCTATATAGTTCATTATCAGACTTTTACGTTTGTTTCGTGCTTACTACTATAGACGCGTGCTATTGTGTATTGAAAGTTATTAAAAATGATAATATAAAGGCTAAAGTGATTATCTCGACTATTAGTGATCATAATCATTTACTTAAAATTGTAGTTTTTGCTCTGAGAAAATTCAAAAGGTAGAGTTAGTGTACTTGTCAGTACCAAGATGGAGTTTTTGCTGCATAGTTTCGTGTTGCACATCAAAATTCCCATAATTAATTTTTATTCTAGATACTAAACAATATGGATCAGATCCCTGCGTTAACTGTTAGAAAATCAGTACTATATTTAATAAAAGCCTGTATGAATTCATTTGCACATGGAATTTTTTCAAAAAATTACTTCTAGCGAATTTCTATTCGTCAGATATCAATTTTTCTTGACTTTGGTATTTTCGAATTTAATTACATTTTCAACAGTTTTCGCTTGAGTCCCATTGTTCGGTATTCGAAAACTATTTCTGCAAAATAGTAATCCGTATTTAATCCAAACATATCTCTTTTATTAATTCAAGTAATCAAACTCTTTAAATGCACTAAAATAATTTTTCTCAGCCTTGAAGAAATTAATTTTCTTGACTTAAAAGGTTCATATTAATAAATTTATTTAATTCAATGAGCTCAACTGCCGTGCATTTTTTTGCGCTTTTAAATCAATTTTTTGAAAGAGATCTTTCTAGCTTGAATTTTTAGTTAAACGAATGTTTGCAATATTAAAAATAAAAACGAATAAAATTTTGGACCGTTTCTTTGCCTATATTTGAAAGGTGTAATTAAATAGATTGATTCAAAATCATCAACTCAAGTTCTAATTTTATTTATTTATTAAAAGACAATTTGTCTAATCCCAAAGATCTCTGATCAAGGTAATATGTATATGTCTAGAGAGTGATACATTGTTACCAATAATTAGTCCCTTAGGTGAGCGTTTCTGTTTCTCCTTCTGTATAAAGAAATTTATATTAATGTGATTGGTATTCGGATCGAGTTTTGGGTGCGTTTAACAAACCTATCCTTAGATTTTTCCGTAGTTTTCTGTCATAACGTATGTGGAGGTAACTCTTCAGTAATCGAGTTATCTAGGAGGTTTGCTTTTAAAATTTTTATTGATTTACATGTAGTTGAAATTATGGACAGTAACTGACAGTCTAAAAGACTGATGGACATTTTTGTTTGAGGTGTTTGTTCTGAAACACTTGCAGTTTTATTTTGTTCACCAGTTCTTTCGTGTACTTCTTTCGGAGTTCTAGGTTCATTTTTTTCTTTTTATACAGGACTATGATAGAATTGAATTATTGATCGAATTCTGTTTCACTATCTAGTTCAAAGACATTGGAACAACAACGTGAAAACTCACCATGAAATTTTCTATGGGCAGTTTTATTGTGCCCATAGTTGAAATTTTAGTTTGAGCCCATTCCAATATGTCTATGGATTCATTTCTATTTAATAGTAATTCTTGGCTTAAGGTATCCGATTTTATATTATTAATGTCGGCTTCTGTGTCAACTAGAAAAGTTTCTTTGATTTTATTGAATCCAGGGGACGAAAATTCTACGGCTGGAAATTCTAAATTAACTTTTGCATCGCAATTTGTTCGTATTTGATCAGAAATTTTATTCTTGTATGAGGCTTCTAGATTTCTGTGCTCATTTGACGCTCTTCCTTCATCTCGCTCGTGGCGGCATCTGTTCGCAGAGCGGGATACAACTTTAAATGCGAGAAGTCTGTAAAGGCCTGAGGATTAATCTTATTTATTTAATAGTAGGTATTGTGATATCCTGTATTTTGTAAAGGATACGTTGGAAAATAGGGATTACATGTGTACCGATACTAGTGTGGATATTTCTAGGGCCTTAAGGTATTGCTTTTTACAATTAGGTGGCAGGCATGATTCACCATTTTTAATGTCTTGAATAAAGTCTCTTACGGGCATATTTTTTCCGTCATAACTGGGGATATTTACAGCTCCTTGCTGTACAACAAAACATTCTGCCATGGATGTCATCATGGCCTCACTAAGTGTACAGTTGACATCGCTGCCGAATTGAGTGTCATTTGAGTATAGTTGGAGAGATTCAGAATATTCTATTTATAGAATATATACAGAAATAGAATTTTCGTTTCAAAGATTTAATTTATGCTTGCATTAGTTTAAATGAATGTTGCAAAACGAATGGATTGTCTGACTATTCGCGTAGAATACTGCCCGCGATCGCCTCGTTCGTTCAGTAGAAAAAGACAGCAATGGCTAGACGGTCCCACTTCTAGCGTCACTAACGTAAAAGGTTTGACTATAATCACGCTTGTTTACTGACTGACAGTTGCGTTCAGCAGTCAGTAGAAAAAGCGGTGGTGGTTAGACTCCTGCAACTAATGCTATGACATGACCACAAAAGTTAAAATAATTTCATCTATGTTTTTTCTCGAGGTTTTTTTTTTATATAATTACCCTATCTGCTTTTTGTAGCAGGTAGAGGAAACTGTAATAATTAATCTTTATTAATCATGAAATGACTAAACGCGTTGCTGAAATGTAAGTAAACGGTCTGATAGGAAACGCGTACCTATCACTTCGCGACCGACTGCCATTGTTGAGTAGAAAGATGCTGTAAAGGTTAGACACACTTGATTCCTTTAACCATAGGTGATACCTCTAGTCAGACACTTTAGGTTACCGTGTGTCTGACCATATATCGGTTCTTCCACTTAGTGGGATACTTATCAAGAGACCCGGTCGGGTCGAGAAGGCTAAGGTAGAACCGACCGGGACTCAATTCCCGAGTTGGAGCGTTTCGGTCGTTACCGACACTAATGTTCTGGACTTATTCCGATGTTTTTACGAAAGTTTTTCAGTTTCATGGTATTCGACATGAAACTAGAATTTTTTTCTTGTATTTGTACCTAAACCCGATGCAATTCGCTT
>JAAAKG020142249.1:0-11656 GCA_010014905.2 Druon quercuslanigerum
GTACCTTTACCGAGGTTCTGGTGGTTCGGAACCCACCTTAAGCTGTAGGTCCCCCTCCCACCACCAAAAAGGGTGAGCGAGGTGTGTTCAGGAATAGGAAGAGGGTGAATGAAAAATGTAAACCCTTAGGGGACACATTAGAAGCTTCCACTAACTAATAATAATAATCATCATAAAATAAATAATATAAAAAATAATATTTTTGTAAAAAATTCAAGCATTTTTTAAGAAAAATAAACTACCGGATTAACAATGAAATTATTTTTTTGAAAAGGTATATCCTTAAAGGTATATTCTTTTTGTTGGTACAACATTTTTTTTATTTGAAAATTTAAAAATTTCATTTTGGGTTTCAGCATTATCAGTTCAAAATTGAAAATTCAAATATTTAAAAAAATTCCTATTTTTTTATTTGTTGATTTGGGTAAAGAATTAACCAAAAAAATCGAAAGTCTTAATTGTAAAATTTTAGCTAACGGGACCAAAAATTATTTTGCAGTTGATTATTTATAAGGACGTGGTTAGCAAATGGTTTTAATAAAAATAAAAATTATAAGAGTCAAAGCGTTTTTTATCCATTTTCAAAAACACGTTTCAAATCTAAAGCTGCATCAAATATGTTTAATTATTTGTTTATTAAAATTTTTATTTACAAAAAAGCTATGAATTTTTTTACAAAGTAAATAAATTTTTTAACTACGAAGTAAAGCCAATTTCACGTGAATTTGTTTAAAAGTGATAAACAGATTTTTTTCTAAAAATGTCTAAAATTCCCTGCTAAAAAATTATAATTGAAATTTTTGTTAAAAATTCCCTGTTCAAAATGAGAATCATACTTTTCTCGAAAATTATCCATTTCGAGTAAAAATTGTAAATCTTTTAAAAAATGCACTGTATTAAGTAAGAATTATAATTCTTCTTAAAACTTTATTTTTCCTCTTCACAAACTGATACTTTAAAGATTTCAAAATATTTAATAAAATTAAAAACAGAATCACAACTATTATTTTTCTGATCGCTTTTTTTGGTTTACTCTTTTTTTAATTAAAATTTTAGTTGAAATAATGAACCAAAAAAGTTAAACTGAGAAAGTGGTCTTATTAGAAATTCCAAACTTAATTTTCTGCAAACTAAGATTAACCCTCCTCTTAGGGAAAATGACAAAAGTTGGTTAATTTTGATTCAATATTGAAAAGAGAAATTGATGGATTGTGATCGAGGGGTGAAATAATTCCTGAACAGATACTTGAGAGATGATAAACTATGTAAACTCCATCCGGAAATAGATCTGGATTGAAGAGTCTTTAATCACTTTCAGACAAAGTTGCAATTACTTCCCGAAAGTTCACCCATCCAATGAAATTTTAATGAAGATGTTCTTCATTAATAATTTCTCGATTCCAAAGTTTGAGGAATGCAAGACGAAATAATTGGCAAAATCGAAGGTTGCAACACATTGCTATATTTACAGAAAAATATAATCCGGATATTAAGACACATTAATCGAGCCTTGAGCTTTTTTTAAACACTTGTCATCTTCTATCTATTATTCTCGACCATTATTTCTGACAGGCTAAAAGCAACCCTGGCAAGTCGTTAAATTAAAGATCTGACCTCGAGAATATCATAAATCTATAATATGATAAGGATTTCGTTAATTAAATGAAGAAATATTTATTAGGGTTTGTCAAAACAAAAAAATAATAGAAATTGGAACTATGTTGATAGATAGTTTATTCTTAGGGTGGTTATAAGGCAGGGGAAAGCTGGAAAACATAAAGAGACATTTTAAGTAACTTTCAAACCCTGTGGGAAGTAGAAAGATTGAGAAAATAAAAATTTGGAATGGGAAGAGATAGAACTGTCCTATCTCCTATCCTGTCCTATCCTATCCTATCTCATTATCTTTTTCTTTAGTTCATTCTATCTTTATATATAACTTCGAACTGTTGCCTGTTTCTTATTATATCTTACGCGATTAAGTACTCCTATTATTTTCTATCCCTCCGAATTCGGGAATCCATCGAAAAATTATGGAATTTATTTAAAAAATCAATTTGATGTCGACCGCCTACCAGAAGGACAACGTGACTTCCAAGTTCATATTACAGAATAAAATTGTATTTTCATAGCTTATTTAATAACTGAGTTAAACTTGATGAAACGTTTTGCCGGATCTGTAATTATAGGCCCGATGACTGATTTCACTTGTTGATTACTTTTAGCATCAGCCACCTCGCGACAAAACCTTCAAGTTGACGTGGATATATAAAGACTAGGATGGGATAGAGAATAGGGAATTTAAAAAATAGACGGGAATTGAGATTCACGGAGATAGAAAAAGATTGGCAGGAATAGATAAAGAATAAGATGAGATAGAGAAGAGGGGATTGAAATACACATAGAAAAAGGTAGATGTTTAAAGACTTGTGATACGATAAGATAGGAGAGGGAAATTTAAGAAAGATAGATGGAAATTTGTATTGAAAGTTAGATAGAAAAGTATTGACGTGGATAGGCGAGGAATATGATGAATTAGACAAGATGGTATTGAAAGAGATAGACGTGAATTTACATTGCAAAATAGATTCAAAAAGATAGGAATTGATTGACGTAGGATAGGATGAGATGGAGATGAGGGTATTAAAAAAGGTGGATGGGAATTTAGATTCACTAAGAGATTGAAAAAAACAGTCGTTGACAGAAGTAGAATGAGAAAGAGAAAAGGGTATTGAAAGAGATAGATGTTAGTGTAGATTGAAAAATATTCAGAAAAAATAGACGTTGATAGACGTAACACAAGATGAGATAGAGAAGAGAAGATTGAAAAAAGTGGACGTAAATTTAGATTTAAAGAGAAAATAGAAAACGATACACGCTGATAGACTATAATAGAATTAGGTTAAGAGGAGGTAATTGTGAATGATAGGCTGTAGTTTAGAATTAAAGGGAGTTAGATAAGGTCGACGTGCATTGCTGAAGACTAGGGTAAGATAAAGAAGAGGGAACTGAAAAGAATTGGCTTGAATTTAAATTTAAAAAGAGATAGAAAAAAGTAGACGTTGATAGACGTAAGACATGATGAGATAGAGGAGAGGGTATTAAAAAGATAAGCGTTAATAGACATAAAAGATAGACGGAAATTTAGATAAGTCGAGAGTTAGAAAACATTAACGTAGATCGCTGAAGGAACGGGTGAGTTAGAAAAGAGGGTTAGAAAAGATAGTAATGAATTGATTGACTTACGGTAAGATGAGATAGAGAAGATGTTATTAAAAAATGTAGCTAAGAATTAAGAATAGCAATGAAATAGAAAAAGATAGGCATTGATAGACGTAGGATAAGATGAAATGGAGAAGATAATAATCAAGAAGGTATTAATTATTATAAAAAGGTGATAGAAGAAGGTAGTCGTTGATAGAGATAAAGAAGAGGATATTGTAAAAGAAAGACGGAAATTCAGATTGACAGAGATTTAAAAAAAACTGACGTGAATGGATGAAGGATGAGGTGACATAGAGAAGAGAATATTAAAACATATAGATGTTAATAGGCATAAGATGGGATGAGATAGAGAAGAGAAGAATGAAAAAGTGGACGTATATTTAGATAGAACAAAATAGAAAATAATGGATGTCTTAGATAAAGAGGAGGTGATTGTGAAAGAATTGGCTGGAGTTTAAGATAAACAAGAGTGTATTGAAATGGATTGGCGTAAATTTAGATTTAAAAAGAGATGGAAAAATGTAGACGTTGATAGACGTAAGATATGATGAGATACATGAGAGGTTATTAAAGAGATAAGCATTGATAGACATAAAAGATAGGCGGAAATTTAGATTAGCGGAGACTTAGAAAACATTAACGTAGATCGCTAAAGGACTTGGTTAGATAGAAAAGAGGGTTAACAAATATAGCAGTAAATTGAGATAAAAAAAGAGATAAAAAATGGTAGCCGTTGATTGACTAAGGGCAGGATGAGATGAAGAAGAGGGTATTGAAAAATGTAGCTGAGAATTTATATTGACTACGAAATAGAAGACGGTAGACATTGGTAGACGTAGAATAAGATGAGATAGTGAAGAGAAGATTGAAAAAGGTAGCCGTGAATTTAGATTGAAAAACAAGATAGAAGAAGGTACTAATTGATAGACGTTGGATAGGCTGAGATAAAGAAGTGGATATTGTAAAAGAAAGACGAAAATTCAGATTGACAGAGAGTTAAAAAAGATTGACGTGAATGTGTGAAGAATGAGGTGACGTAGAGAAGAGAATATTGAAAAACATAGATGTTAATAGACATAAGATGGGATGAGATAGGGAAGAGAAGAATGAAAAAAGTGGATGTAAATTTAGATAGAACAAAATAGAAAATGATAGACGCTGATAGACATATATTAGGCTTAGATAAAGAGGAAGTGATTGTAAAAGATAAGATGGAGTTTAGAATTAAAGAGAGTTAGATAAGATTGGCGCTAATTGCTGAAGAATGGTGTATAATAAAGAAGAGGGCATGGAAAAGGATTGGCGTGAATTTATATTTAAAAAGAGAAAAAATGGACGTTGATAGACGTAGGATATGATGAGATAGGAGAGAGGTTATTCAAAAGATAATACAATAATAAAAGATAGACATAAAAGATAGGCGGAACTTTAGATTAGTGGAGAGTTAGAAAACATTAACGTAGATCGCTGAAGGACTCGGTGAGATAGAAAAGAGGGTTCAAAAAATAGTAGTAAATTGAGATAAACAAAGAGGTAAAAAATGGTAGCCGGTGATTGACTTAGGGTAGGATGTCTTGAAGAAGAAGGTATTGAAAAATGTAGCTAAGAATTTAGATTGACAAGGAAATTGAAAAAGGTGGACATTGATAGGAGTAGAATAAGATGAGATAGAGAAACGGATTGGCGTGAATTTAGATTTAAAAAAAAATGAAAAAAGTAGACGTTGATAGACGTAAGATATGATGAGATAGAAGAGAGGTTATTAAAAAGATAAATGTTGATAGACATAAACGATAGGCGAAATTTTAGATTAGTGGAGATTAAGGAAACATTAGCGTAGACCGCTAAAGGTCCGGTTGAGATAGAAAAGAGGGTTAAAAAAGACGGTAGTAAATTGTCATAAAAAAGATAAAAAATGTTGATTGATTTAGGGTAGGATGAGATGGAGAAGAGGGTATTGAAAAATGTAGCTAAGAATTTAGATTGACAGGAAAGTTCAAAAAGATAGACTTTGGTAGACGTAGGATAAGATGAGATAGAGAAGAGTATATTGAAAAAGGTAGTCGGAAATTGAAATTGAAAAAGGAGATAGAAGAATGTGACCGTTGATAGACGTTGGATAGGCTGAGATAAAGAAGAGGATATTGTAAAAGAAAGACGGAAATTCAGATTGAAAGAGAGTTAAAAAATATTGACGTTAATGGATGAAGAATGAGGTGACATAGAGAATAGGGGATTGACAAGTATAGATATTGACAGGCATAGGATGGGGTGAGATAAAGAAAAGGAGATTGTAAAAGATTGGCGGAAACTAAGATTAAAGGAGAATTTAAAAATTTTAATCAAAAATGAAGGACATGAAAAAAGAGATGAAAAAAGTTGGACGTAAATTAAGATTGAAAAATAGGTAAAAATAGATAGACGTTGATAGACGTAGAACAGGATGAGATAAAGAAGAGGATTTTGTAAAAGATAGACGAACATTCAGATTAACAGACAGTTAGAAGAGATTGACGTGGATGGATAAAGGATGGGGTGATCGAAAAAGCTAGACGTTGATAGTAGTAGGATAGGATGAGATTTTAAAGAATAGGCCAAAGTTTACATTAAAGGAGATTTAAAAAACATTGACGTGGATCGTTTAAGGATCGAGAAAGATAGTGAAGAGGGTATTGAAAAATATAGACGTGAATTGAGGATAAAACAAGAGATAGAAAATGGTAGCCGCTGATCGACTTATGGTAGGATGATACAGAGAAGAGGGTATTGAAAATCATAGGTAAGAATTTAGATTGACAAGAAAATAGAAAAAGATAGACATTGACAGACGTAGGATAAGATGAGATAGAGAAGAGGATATTGAAAAAGGTAGCCGTGAGTTTAGATTGAAAAGGGAGATAGAAGAAGGGAGCCGTTTAAAGACTTTTGATAGGATGAGATTAAGAAGATGAGGTTTTAAATGATAGAATTGTAAGTAAGGTTAAAAGACAGTTAGAAAATATTTACAGGATTGATGAAGGATATGATGAGATAGATAAAATATATTGAAAAAGGTAGGCGGGAAGTTATATTTACTGATAGTTAGAAAAGAATAACATATATAGATGAAGCATTGGCTGGCATAGATAATAGAGGATTGAAAAAGGTGATTTACATATACCTTAGATAGGATAAGTCAAAAAAGAGGATACTGTAAAAGATAGACGGAAATTTAGATTAACAGTGAGTTAGCAATCATTGCCGTGGATTGATGAAGGATAGGGAGTGATAGAGAAGAGGGAACTTAGAAAGATAGTCGTTGATTGACATAGATTGTCGCTGATCGATAAACGATAGGGTAAGATAGATAAGAGGATGTTCAAAAGATAGACGTAAATTTAGATTTAAAAATAGGTATAAAAAGATAGACTTTGATAGGTATTAGATAGGAAGAGACGAAAAAGACGATATTGTAAAAGCTTAATGTTGATAGACATAGAACAGGATGACACATAGAAGAGGAGGTTTTAAAAGATAGACGAGAATCTTGATTAAAAAAGCGTTAGAAAATGAGAATTGATGAAGAATAGGATGAGATAGATAAAAGATATTAAAAAAGGTAACCGGAAATTAAGATTGGCAGAGAGTTAGAAAATATTAAAGTACATGGATGAAGGATAGGGTGACATAGAGAAGATGAGATTATAAAAGATAGGCATTGATAGACATAGGATAGGATGAGTTAAAGAAGAGAAGATTGTAAATTTCATTAAAAGATGGTTAAAGAAGATTTAGGTGGGCAGATGAAGGATAGGATGTGATAGAGAAAAGGGGATTGAAAAAGATATACGGAAATTTATATTAAAAAATAGATAGAAAAAGATGCCTTTGGTGTACATTAGATAGGATAAGAGAAAAAAGAGGATATTGTAAAAGATAGACAGAAATTTAGATTAACAGAGAGTTAGGAAAGGTTTACGTGGATAGATGAAGGATAGGGAGTGATAGAGAAGAGGGAACTTAGACAGATAGTCGTTGATTGACATAGGATAGGATGAGATAAAGAAGAGGAGATTGTAAATGATAGACTGGAAGTTATATTGAAAGAGAGCTAGAAAAGATTGTCGCTGATCGATAAACGATAGGGTAAGGTAAATAAAGATAAATAAAAAGATAAATAAAGATAGACGTAAATTTAGATTAAAAAATAGGTATAAAAAGATAGACTTTGATAGATATTAGATATGATCTGACAAAAAAGAGGATATTGTAAAAGATAAATGTTGATAGACATAGAATAGGATGGCATATAGAAGAGAAGGTTTTAAATGATAGACGAGAATCTAGATTGAAAGAGAGTTAGAAAATGAGAATTGATGAAGCATAGGATGAGATAGATAAAAGGTATTGAAAAAGGTAGCCGGAAATTAAGATTGGAAGAGAGGTAGAAAAGATTAACGTAGGTGGATAAAGGATAAGGTGACATGGAGAAGAGGAGATTAAAAAGATAGGCGTTGATAGAAATAGGATAGGATGAGATAAAGAAGAGGTGATTGTAAATTTGATTAAAAGAGAGTTAAAAAAGATTAAAGAGGGTAGATAAAGGATAGAATGTGATGGGGAAAGGGGATTGAAAAAGATATACGGAATTTTAGATTAAAAAATAGATAGAAAATGTGACCTTGATATGCCTCAGATAGGATCAGACAAAAAAGAGTATATTATAAAGGTTAATGTTGATAAACATAGAATAGGATGACACAGAGAAGAGGAGGTTTTAAAAGATAGACGAGAATCTAGATTAAAAGAGAGTTAGAAAATGTGGATTGATGAAGGATAGGATGAGATAGAGTATTGAAAAAGGTAGCCGAAAATAAAGATTGGAAGAGAGATAGAAAGGACTAACATAGATGAATAAAGGATAGGGTGACATTGAGAAGATGAGATTAAAAAAGATAGGCGTTGATAGACATAGGATAGGATGAGATAAATAAGAGGAGATTGTAAATTTGATTAAAAAAGAGTTAACAAAGTTTACGGTGGGTAGATGAGGGATAGGATGTGATAGAGAAAAGGGGATTGAAGAAGATTTGCGTGAATTTATATTGCAAGAGAAGTAGAAAAGATTGACGTGGATAGATAAAAGATAGAGAAAAGGGGATTGAAGAAGATAGACGGGATTTTAGATTAAACATAGATAGAAAAAGATGACTTTGATATACGTTGGATAGTATGGGACAAAAAAGAGGATATTGGAAAAGATAGACGGAAATTTAGATTGATAGAGAGTTAGAAAAGGTTTAAATGGATATATGAAGGATAGGATGTGTTAGAGAAGAGTGGATTTGAGAAGATAGAAGTTGATAGACATAGGATAGACATAGGATTTTTTAAAAAATTTAATTCTTTTACCTGAAAATAAAACTATTCGGTTTTTAGCAATAAAATATCTTTTTTAATTTAAAATTATACTTCTGGGTTGAATGTTGAAAATTTATTTTTTCGTAATTAGGATTCAACTTCCGTCTAAAGAATTAAACTACGTTAAGAAATATCAATCCTTCTGTGGTTGAGGATTTATAATTTAAGTAAAAAATTCATCCTTTGGGTTGAAAATTGAAATATTATGTACAAAATTCATCTTTTTAGGTTGAAAATTCAACAATTTGCTTAAAGATTCGTCTGCTTTGTTTAAAATACAATCATTTTATTGAAAATTAAATTTTTTTAAATTCATCTTTGTTAGTGGAAAACTCATCTTTTTTAATTGAAATAGAGAAATTAATTTGAAAACTTTTAAATTTAATAAAAATTCTTTTATTCCGTTTTATAATAATACTGGTTTTATTAGTGAAAAATAATATGAAATAACTGAAATTAGAAATTCTTGAAAAAAATTTTGGACCAATTTAGATTTTTTTTAATTTTGCAAAAAACATTTTATTTTACCGATTCATATGTACACTATTTGGAAAAAGTTAAATATTTCGAATATGACCTTCTCTTATTTTGAAACTTTGGAGAATCTAAATATTCGAAAAAAAGGAAGGAGCAAGATTAAAAATAATTTATTTTTCAACTTTTGTTGTAGCTTATATTTTTTATTAAAAATATTATTATGAAAAATTTGTTAGAAAAAAATTCCTAATGCATTTTTGTGAGTATAAAAACTTCCAACACCTGAAAAAATTGTTAAGTTATTTCTGTAAATTTAAGAATTTTTTTTCTAAATAATAGTTTTTTAAGCCACATTAAATTAATCATATTTTATGGTGCTTTCTTATGGTACTTTTGTATGGTATATTTCCACATAGTTCTAATTTCAATTTCCTAACACACCCTATGATGTTGAATTTTCCACATTTTGTAATTCGTGTCCGAAAGATTTATGACTTCAATATACACCTGATATCGGAAAGAGCGAACACGCGATATTACCGTTGAAGTTTAGACAAACAATTATCAAAAGTAATAAATTTTCCTCAGTGTAAATGCTGTTGGCTAGAAAGATTAATTTCTTTTCGTGATACGATTTTTTTCGAGTTTTTTTTTTAATAAAGTATTTTATCATCAGATCTGGAAATTCAAATAAATATTTTCTCTTGGAGAGCAGACACTGAAAAAGAAACAGGGAAGTTGGGATCGAAGATTCATTTTAGTAGCAATCGTGTATTTTTCCCGAACCAATTTATCTTTTTTCAGTCGCCTGAGCTTTAAAAAAAAAGAATAAATCGACGTCAGGTGAATATCGTCGACTATTTATATTTCTCTCCCATTTCCTTTTCCAACAGATACTGCCTTACATAGGCCAGAGGCCAAATAGGCTCTAAAGTAGTGTGCAAGTTTTTAAGGGTGATCTTTTTTCTGCTTTTCTACTCTACAATCTAAAAAAAAGTAATTTTTTATAAGAAGGCATATCTCATCCTCTCACCTACTTCCCTTCTCATTTCTATCCTCTACCGGTACTTTTACTCCCACTTCTCCTCTTACTTCCCCTCCTTTCTCCACACCTACTTCCACTCCCCTCTTCCTCCTTCACTTCTCTTATCATACCTTCACCTTTGGTCCTTCAATCGCACATTTTCCCTTCATACCTTTCCCTCTACTTTTTCTCTTATAATGCTTCTTCTATCAACTCAGTTTTAATCCCTACTCTCTCTCTCTCTTAATCACCCACTCCTCCCATACATATAAAAATAATAAACATAAACATATGAGAAATATGGTGGAAGAGAAAATTTGAATTCGGAAAAATATTCCGGAAGAGCACATTTAAATCCGGAAGAATATGCTAAAAGAGAATCTTTAAACCCGGAAAAATATTCCGGCAGAGAACATTTCAATCCGGAAAAATATACTCAAAAATAAAACTTAAATTAGGAAAATATTCTGGATGAGAAAATGTAAATTCGGATTGATGTGCCGCAATAGAATATTTAAACCCGGAAAAATATTCTGGAAGAGAAAATTTAAATCCAGAGAAAATATGGCGGAAGAAAAAATTTGAATTCAGAAGAGTATACCGAAAGAGAGAATTTAAATCCGGCAAAATATGCCGGAAGAGAATATTTAAACCCGGAAAAATATTCCGGAAGAGAACATTCAAATCCGGAAAAATATGCTCAAAATTAAAACTTAAATCGGGAAAATATTCCGGAAGAGAAAATATAAATTAGGATTAATGTGCCGCAAGAGAATATTTAAACCCGAAAAAATATTTCGGGAGAGAAAATTTAAATCCAGAAAAAACATGGCGGAAGAGAAAATTTGAATTCGGAAGAATATATTGGAAGAGAGAATTTAAATCCGGCAAAATGTGCCAGAAGAGAACATTCAAATCCGGCAAAATATGCTGAAAAATAAAACTTAAATCGGGAAAATATACTGGAAGAGTAAATATAAATTTGGACGAATATGCCGGAAGAGAATAATTAAACCCGGAAAAATATTCCGGAAGAGAAAATTTAAATCCAGAAAAAACTTGGCGGAAGAGAAAATTTGAATTCGGAAGAATATTCCGGAAGAAAGCATTTAAATCCGGAAAAATATGCTGGAATATAATGTTAAAATCCGTCAAAATATGCCAGAAGAAAAAATTTAAATGCGGGAAAATATGTTCGAAAATAAAACTTAAATCGGGAAAAATATTCTAGAGGAGAAAATATAAATTCGGACGAATATGCCGCAAGAGAATATTTAAACCCGGAAAAATATTCCGGAAGATAAAAATTAAATCCAGAAAAAACATGGCAGAAGAGAAAATTTGAATTCGGTAGAATATTCCGGAAGAGAGCACTTAAATCCGGATGAATATGCTAAAAAATAAAACCTAAATCGGGAAAAATATTCTGGAAGAGAAAATATAAATTGGGTCGAATATGCCGCAAAAGAATATTTAAACCTGTGAAAAATATTCCGGAAGAGATATTTAATTATTAATATTTAATAATAT
>JAAAKG020142250.1:0-11656 GCA_010014905.2 Druon quercuslanigerum
AAACGCGATTTTAGTTTTTTGAGTTTTCAAAAAAATGTAAAAAAAAATTTTCACTACGATCATTTTTTTTCTTGAATCGGTTAATTAGAAACAAAGATATAGAACTATCAAAAAAAAGTTACCAAAAATTTCAAAAAATATTTGGGGTTATTTTTGTACACTAATATAGAACTGTATACGCCGAGTTACTGTTTCAAGACGAAAATTCTTGATTCGCTTGACGTGGACTCCACCTATAAATGATTGTATAATTGACTCTGTTGCAAAGTGCTTAGCACTAAGAGTAAGGTACAATGTACCCAAATTTTTTACGTCATCAGATTCTGAAGTAATCACTGAATGATCCGTACAAATAGTTTTGTTTCCCTCTTATGGTAAATCTAGATTTTCGTTCGAAATTACATGGGAGCTATTAGCGTCGACGTCCACAGGAATATTTAATTGACTAGCATTATTAGTTCCCTCCCCAATGGAATATTCTTTAGCGTGATTCCTGCAAATGTGAAGTCCTAATGCGTTCAACGTAAAAAAATTTTTATTCGGTTGTGTGCAATTCGGCAAAGAGCAAAATACACCCTTATGTAAGCAATCAAAATGTCTGTATAGATGTATCTTCCAAAATTGATAGTATTCAGTTCACTCCCATTGCGTGCTGTAATATGAACCAACTTATACTTCCTATTTACTGTGACATCTATAAATGTGTTGTTTGAAGCTACCCGAAACCGTATACGGTTTTATTCATTCAGGATATGCACAAAGTATCAATAATTTAGGGTCATTTTTATGTTGTCTTTGACGCTTATTATACTCCTTTATGTCTCTGAAGGAACCCTGGCACAAGTAACACGAACACATCATTGAACTCATGTTGATTGATAAAATTTTGAAATTTTTTAGAAAAACATTGCAAATAAAAGAAAAATCTTGCCTTGTATTTAATTTATAGGAAACGCCGTAAAGTAAAAGAGATCTATCTGCTTGATTTTCTATAATGATGCTTCGTTGAGGAATACGTTTCCGTGTCAATTCACCTGTAAATAGAACATAATTAAATTTTTATATTTCCTAATGTTTAATGAGTTACCTATTAGATTGTGGTCTCGAAAAAAATATTGAGTAAGAATAACATTTGGAAAATTTTGATGATTTGAAATGACGTTATGCATTGTATTGAAATATATTGCAAATTAAACCCTGAAGTATGTAACATGGAGCGTGAAGCGCAACGATCAGTTACTTGATCTTATTTATTTACAAATTCGAATCTTCACATTTTTAATTGAATGATACATATTATATAAAATATACATACTATTAAAAGGAAACCCAAACAAACAATGTCGGACTTTTTGAAGTTATGTAAATAAATTTTACACTGGAAGAAGGAAACCTTTCATCACTCAAACAATTACTTTTTACAGAAGAAAGACTATGTAGAAAGACCATAGAGCGGCTCAACAGCACATAAGTATACTTGTGCTGTTAAGCCATGGTTAATTTGTACTTCTTTCTTTGAACTTACGCTCCGCGTAGAATTGTGTTTCTAATTTTTTTTCTAATAATAAAGTATAATCAGTACTAATCTTTCTTCTTACAACTGCATTACAAACACATCACACAATATTAATCACTGTTTATAGGTTATACGGACGTAACGGACGCTTCCTTGTTTCATTTAGACGGTTTAAACTTTACAATAAATCGATGCACTGTACAAAATCCGTTGCAAATTTACATTCTGCTTGTAACTACTGTCCGTTATAAATCACTAAAATTTTACGACTTTCTTGTAAATTTCTGTTGGTTTATAAATAAATTTTATGTATTTTCAGGAATAATACAAGAAAAGTGTGAAATTACGCTAGGAATCATTGGACATAAAGATACCAATGACTCCTAGGGGAAATTTACACTAGAATGTAAATGAAAGAAAAGTGCAAAATCGCAATCCTCTGGTAAAATTGCCTTCCTTATACCTTATACCTTCCTTATACCAACCAATCAGATTACCGCGCCAGTTCATATAGATACCTCTCGAGCGATGGCATCTATCACCGAGTATACGACTCTGCAACAGAGTACATATCACATTAGGCCCTTTGACGGAAAGACACCACCACTAAAGGATTTTTTCCAGGATATAGCGAACGGTGCCGTTTACATAGCTAGAGAAACACAACCCGCGTTTGCTAAGGCCGTACTCAGTAAACTAACCGGTACCGCGAGAGAAAGTGTACGGAACAAACAATTTGGAACCGTAACAGAGCTAGTCGCGCATCTAAGAAAACGTTTCGCCCCTTAAAATACCTATCAATGGTATATCCCAGAATTAGTAAACTTGCGTATGACGCATTCAGAGTTGGTTAGTGACTTCTATGATCGCGTCCTCGACCTGCTAACAGGTACAAAACAGTCGCTTGAAGAAAAGTATTCTAATCCAGATTTAATGGATGAAATGATGAAGTCAGTTAATGATACTGCGCTAAAATCATTTTCTCGCGGAGTACCACACGAGATGTCTACCTTTGTGGAAACGCGGAATCCAAAGGTTTTCGCAACCGCGAGATACGAACTAACCACAGAAGAGCAAAAAAAGTTTTCCCGGAAATTAGAAAGCTCAGCTTCTGCTTAACGCGTTTCAAAACATGAACCTTAAGATAAATCATTTGAGGTTAACCACCCTGTTTCTCCTTGTCTCTCTAGGAAAGCTCTGGATCAGATACAATTTTCCAAGCTTGCGACTGCACTATTACCCCAAGTTCCTTACAGGCCTCATGCTTCATCGCAATATCCTTATGAATATCCAGGATATTTTCCCCCATCCTACCCTTATCCGCCTTACCCTTATCCTTTTCCATTTACCTTCTCTCAAGTCACATATGGAACAATGGAGCCAAAAGCTTATCCTTATAACAAACCGCAGAGTCGTCCTTCATTAAGACCCGGCTCCCCAGGATTATTGCTCAGTAAAAGCTTTGAACATTTAAACTTAGATCAGACTCGTGGGGCGGATGTGGTGACAAGCCAGGATCCATCGACGCATCCAACGGTTTACTTCCTAAATAATTTAGACAAATCTACTACACAGGGATTTAATCAAAAGACTTCCCCGTCGTAGAGATAACATCCTTCGAGTTCTGTAAGCCCAGAATGAAACTTCTTGTAAATCCTGGGTAAGGAGCGAACCTTATTAAACTCGATTCCCTACTCGACACTCTAAAGATTGAATCGGAAAATGCGATACTTATCTCCGGTATAACAAATCACCTAGTAAGAACTTTAGGGACGATTAATGTCAAAGTACACAACGTGCCCTTCCAATTTCAGGGGGTTAGGAACTCTTTCCCTATCTCAGTTGATGGAATACTGGCCGTCACTAAACGCAAAGGCGTATGTCACGTGCTGGCAATCAATACTACCGAAAACGACATTTCGATTGAGATCCCACGCAGGAAATTCAGCCTTTTGATTACTGTACTTTTTTCGGTAAATATAGCTCTGATTCGGAAACAGACGATCTTATCAATGAGAACCTCGGTGGTTCTCAACCTGATCAAATAGATCGAGTGATAAAGAACCTTCGCGTATCGCACCTAATACCACGAGAACTGGTATTTTCCATCTAAATGGTGAACGCTTAACCTCCATCCATGTATTGCAGCATAGGATTCCCACAAGAGATGACGATATCATTAAGAAAAAGTCTAACGGGCACGCCCATGAGACCATAAAGAGCATACAAAATTTGGCCACAAAACAATCTGATAGTGGAATCATCGGTGATTCCAAATCCCCATATAATTCACCACTCTGCATTGTTCTAGAGAAGACGGACGCGTCTGAACAAAAGAAAAGGCGAATTATAATTGAATTCAGAGCCTTGAACGAGAAGTTAATCGGCTATTCTTATGCATCACCAATATTATCGATATTTTGGATCGCTTAGGCAAGTCCCAGTACTTTTTGGTATTAGACCTAGCTAGTGGTTTTTACCAAGTGAAAACACATCCGGACGAGAGACACAAAACCGCGTTCTCGACTCCCCGGAGCCAATTTGAATATTTGCGTATGCAGATGGGCATAAAAATGCCTGAAAGGAATGCGCGAGACCGTAATTTTTGTCTATTTAGATGACATTGTCGTCTATTCCAAAACACCAGAAGAATATGATGTTAAAATGAGGGTACTATTTTCTAGGCTCAGGAGTACTCACTGGGTACGAGCCGATTCTCCAATATCCTGCATTTAACAAAATGTTCAAACTAACAACTGATGCTTCTGACTACGCAGTATGGGCTGTCCAAACCCAGTCAAAAGATGGATGGGACATGCCGATTGCTTAATATTCGAAAGTCATGAATGCGTGCGAACAAAGATACTTTACGACTGAAAAAGAATGCGTAGCTATCATTTACACTCTGGCCAATTTCCGACTTTATCTGTAAGGTCGGGAATTTATATTAGGATGTAATTATGAGCCTATGCACTGAATGAATCACTGGTGTCCTCAACTCATAGATTTTCAATATATTTTTGAGTATAAGAAGGGTAAACTTAATCGCACCGTGGAGGCCCTGTCTAGTGACCCCACGCATGTTTCGGAAGAATCTCGCGAAACCAATGAAGTCCAGGAAATTGAAATATCAGAAAAATCGTTAGATCCAGCAACCATAAAATAAGTCTTACAAAAGTTTGGGGAACTAGCAAATCCTTTTTTTAAACTTCTCATAGCCACAGAATATATCAACATTCACGATCTTTGTGAGAAAATACCCCAAAAGGCCAAAGTATTGGTATCTCCTCGAGGCCGCTATAGGGTCTAGTCAGTAGTTATAGTAAAACATTCCGACGAAACTAACTGAAAAGACGTTATTTTGGGTTTGAGGTAGCTTCGAAAGGCTATGAAACGTGACGGACAAATGACGTGCTGAATGGGGATTTTTTGGGTTAGCTGCCCCAAGATAAAATGAATAAATTACTTAACGATTCATTCAAAAAAGAAAAATTAAGCCTGATTCTCTGCCATGGTAGACTGAAGGTTCCCCCAGAGAAGATGCGACAAAAGGTTATCGCGGAATATCATGATAGTTTAGTGGGAGGCCATAAAGGCGTCACTAATACCTATAGACGTATTCGAAAACATTTTATGTTGCAGGGAATGCGAAACGAAATAAGCGAGTATATACGTGGTTGTAAGATCTGCTTAGAGAACAAGCTCTTCCGGGCTCGTACGCGAGAGCCTATGGTTGTTACGGACACCCCGTTGAGTGTGTTCGATAAAGTCTTACTGCATACTGTAGGGAAACTCCTTATGACTCCGAATAGCATTAGGCACATCCTCACGATGTAGGACAATTTTAGCAAATTTTTCTTAGCCGTACCAATTCCAGATTTAAAAGCAATGATGATAGATCACGCCTTCGCCAACCATCTCATATCACAATACGATGCCTCTCGATGTATCTTACCGATCGCGGAGCTAGCTTCGTGAGTAAGTTAATTTGGAAACTCGAGAAGACATTCGAAATTAGACAACTTACTACCTCGGGATACCGTCCCCAAAGTAACAGGTACTAGAACGAAGCCATATAGTGCTTGCACATTATATCAAGAATTACGTATAGGAGTACGATGATTGGGACAGGGTTGCTCCCGTACGCAAAGTTTGCTTATAACACCTTCGTTCATGAGGGCACAAATTTTACGCCGTTTCAGTTAATCTCTGGTTGAGTCGCTCATATCCCTAGTTCTTTTCCCCCAGATGAGCAGCTAGAAATTCATTGTTCCTATCTGAAAAACCTAATCATTAAATTCGAAGAAATTAGAAAAACCGTTGCAACGAATCTAACCAAGGCCATGGAGTGGTTAATGGAACGTTACGACAAAAAAACACGACCCTTGAATGGGAAAATCGGTGATAAGGTAATCATTTACAAAGATAGTCGCGAAGGAAATAAGCGCGTAACGGGACCCTATATGATAGTTAGGTTTACTGAGATGAATACTGTAATTCTTGAAACTGAGAGTGACGCTAGGTTTACAAAGCATGCTGAAAAACTTTTAATTATTCACTGCTAAGCACAAAGACCATCATTTTTTTAATTTTTCTCAAGCATTGATACCTGCCACTTTTTCTAGGATACCGCTGAAAGATGTACGTCGCAAACACTGTCAAACCTCGGTGTAGAGGATAACAACATTCCTTGATGTTCAATGTTACTGAGAGTTCCGGTCAGCTTAAATCCAGCACGTCATCGATCTACAAGAGCAATGCCCAATTGCTGGAAACATACAATAAGCGCTAAACCAACAAATGACCAAGCTGGACGGTGGTTGAGATAATTTGCTCGAATTCAATCCCTAAGAGCCCTAAATTATTAGGATCAGGATTGATCCAACTAATGACTGGTTGCAGCACAGTGAAGAAGGACAAGAAGGAGGTTTTCTATGAATTACCGATACATCTGCAATTAAATAAAATTTCTGTAATTCTGATAAAAAACGAGCATCTTTTGAACTTCACCATAAAACCAGTGGAACGCTTGAAGGAAACACACGAAGATTTAATGGCTGATCAATCGTTATTGGACATCGAAAGGCAAGTTTTCCACCTTCGAGCCCAGGAACAACATATGGAACGCGACCAAACCCTATCACAAGGCACATACTTGGGAGTGCTCGATGTACATGAAGACGAGCCACAGCCATTCCCAATGATTTTGAGGCAGAAGCTCAGCCCCACACCAACCAACAGACTATCAAATGCCGATAGTTTCGCCAAGAGCACCACTAACGCAACCTGATACTAGTGAGCCAGTGCTGTGAAGAAAAAAAGTGTTCAACACGGGAATTGTGAAAGTGAGAGTGCACGCACAAAAATATTGTATTTAGATAATAAGACAAGTCATGAACATACTTAAAGAACACTGTAAGTAGTTTAGCTATTTAGAAGTAGTGCGCCATGCCTTCATTGGCAGGGCAAACCATCCAGAAACGGTTATAATTGAACTAGGATGTAACAATTTTACCTAAAGTGAGGACGCAAAAAAAATACCTGGTGGATACTATTAGGTAGTTCAACTGTCATGCCTCAGGTAGCAGGAGCCATACTCTACAATCAGTGTTAAAATGGCTTAAATTAAGTATCTCTGATGATAAGAGAAAAATATCGTCTACTCGCCACCCTTAACTTTCGAGGACAAAAGTGTAAAAAAATTCCAGGGTGGAGTTGTTACGAGCGGCCCAATTTAAATTATTTCAGGAATTACCCCACGTAACTCGACCGCAAATCGTCTGCCGAAATTAGTATGGCTGACGAGAGAATGGTATTTTCCTCCCGTATGTTTAGATTAATAAGTAAGGAGATATGAAAGCGCTAGAAGTTAAATGGACTCATTCCTGGGCTTTGCATGCTGCAAGGAAGGCGTGCATGTGTGTGTATACATATATGCATATGTGCATACACACATGTTAGCAGATGGATGCAACTGCACGGTACGATCGCATTACCCCTCCCCCTTCCGAAAATGAAATTAAATTATCTCTTGAAGGTTTAGCTTTTTTCTTTGAAAGGTCATCTCCTACCACTGCACTTGATGACAAGTCGCGTGGCTGAAAATTCAGTCATAAATTTTTTTTTCATCACTTTTCTGTTCCCGTGGTCTAACGTCCGTATTAAATGTTTTATGATTATTGAATTCTTTGACTGAATTTCCTAATTTTATTCAGTTTTTATAAATACATTGAATTGCCAATTAATAATATAAAAATATAAAACAAGGTATCTCTGATTTTAATTTAAAATGGTATAGTTTATTAATTTAAAATATATAATTATATAGGAAGTTTAAAATAAGTAAATTTCAAATGCCTAGTTCTCGCCTGCGTTTTTTAAGCAAATTGTTTAATTTTCTGTATAGATTTATTTAGCAAGAGATTTCACAAATTGGAAAGCTACTTT
Organism: Druon quercuslanigerum; assembly: GCA_010014905.2. Taxonomy (NCBI): domain Eukaryota; kingdom Metazoa; phylum Arthropoda; class Insecta; order Hymenoptera; family Cynipidae; genus Druon; species Druon quercuslanigerum. The sequence continues at coordinate 7,964 of JAAAKG020142250.1, forward strand.
AACAAATTTTCAGTGTTCAATGCTATTTCGGAATTTTTAATTTCGCAGGATTTAAAATTCACTTTATTATTCGCTGAAATACACTAATCTTCCACTTATGTCCCCGCGCGGCTAGTTCCCCTGCCTCTATACGCACTTATTTCCACGTACGCAGTTCCTTTACCTCCCACCACGGCCTCTATGCGGGCTATACGGTCGCACCCATGAGAGGGGCTGACCAATTAAAAAAGAGGCCTATAGAACGGGAAGTTTGAACTGAGTATTTTAATATGACGTCATGGAATGCAGATGCATTTTTCGAAAAAATATTCGAAACGTAAAAGTAACTTTTAAATGTCAGAATATTAAAATTCTTCAAGTGTAGAATGTATTTTCTCAGTCATGACTAATTATTTTGTCGATTGACGACCTTTCAGTGTCCCGCAATACAATTAACTGTCCGAAATTTGAGATGAGAGTACCTGATTTGATACACTAAACTCAAATTTTTTATATTTTTTTCGTGACACTGAAAGATCTCTAATCGAGAAAAGAATGAAACATGACAGAGAAAGTACATCTACACTTAAGAAATATTACTATTCGGGCCATGTGCAGAGCCATGTAGGTTCCAAAGATCAGGTGACCTTCCTGGCGGCTGACATTTCTACCTATCGTAACATGATACATTTGAAAATTCAGACCTTTACAACTTACTTGTAATTGCAGACTATTTTATCCAAAAAAGTTGTCAACAACTGTGCTAACCTTCCTGAAAACTGCACTTAACCATTTATGACTGTGAGGTCATGCTGAAATACTCAATATGCCGCAAAATATTTGAGTCAGTTTTTTATTTTATTATATTCATTTTTTAACGACAGTTGTAATATTTGAGGGAAATCAAAAATCCGTCATGCTAATCCATCGCCTGCTAACGAACTGCAGCTGTTTCAACTGCGCATGTGCCGAAATTTTTAAGGTTTTTGAGATATTTAAGTAACAAATATTTACCTTCCATCCTTTCTTTTCTTTGGTAAGAAGTTTTAAGGTTTCAACTTGAGTCCGCTAAATTTTTATTCTTTTAAATATAAAACTCTTGATTTTGAACAAAAGAGCTACAGTTTTCAATGTTTAGAGTTTAAAATCTGTGATTAAAATTTTTTTTAAACTATATAACCTATGATATAGCGTTCCTGCATTTAAATTTGGAATTCTAGCTTTTAGTTGAAAATATTGAAAGTCCACAATATTATAGTAATGTAAATTAGGGGCGCTTGAGCATTAAAAGTTGAATTTCTCAATTTTATTTGTAGTGAAAGAAACTCAATGGAATTGTTTCAAATTTAAAAAAAGTTTCAGTCTTTTAGTATCCTGCCGAATAAAGGAATTAGTTTCTAATGAACAAAAATTTATTTTTTGGATTCGGCTAGATAATTATTTTTTTAAAGTTAAAAAACCTGTTGCCTAAAAGTTATTATGTTTAAATTAAATAACTAAATAAGGTTCAGGTGACAACATTTTTAACTTTTCAAAAATCAATTTTAATCTAGCCAAATCCACAAAGTAATTTTTTCTGTATTAAAAAAAGAATGCCTGTATTTAGCAGAAATATTTATAATTATTTTTGAATTCGGATGCTTTCTTGTTACTAGTTTAGATGTCAAGGGGGTCCCCGCTACCTTTTTACTTCAGATGGACTTTTATAAGTGTTTTTTTTATTTTGACCCGCTGAATACGAGTGGTAAAAAATGTATTAACAAGTAATTGTTTAAACAATAAAAAAACCTTTTTTTCTTTTAAAAACAATCTACCGCAATCTGTATGCGATTCTGAAGCGAAAAGTCCTGCAGTAATTTTTTCGTACGATGCATTGTTTTAGCAGAAAAATTTATGAACTTGTGAAAAAAGCTATTTTTGCTATTTTCGAGCTTCAATTACTCCCGTTAGGCTTGATATTTTCCAATTCTGTTTGCAGATAACGAAAATTAAAATTAAAATGTACAAGATACAACAATTTGCTACTCGAAAAAATAGTGTCGCGCATATTTCTTTTCGGCTCCGAAAAGCAGCGTTTGGTGACGCGTAAGTCAGCGCCCCTGCACATGGCGGAAGGCCGGCATAAATGATTTTATCTCGCCCGTCTTTTTTACTAGCGACTTTAATGTTCTTATTTTTTTGACAACTAATACATAGACTCAAGTCCACTAAGTCACTCATTGCAAAACAATCAACAAGATAATAATATATACATTATAATTATACAACTGATATCAGGATCGAGAAAGCTATTGCTTGATCACCACGCTTCACTGTTATGCACATTGCCGCGAGCGTTAAACAAAACATGGCCGGCCTTCCTTCCATGCACAGGGGCGCTTATTTTCGGAGCCGAAAAAACATGCGCGATACCATTTTTTCAAGTAGCGAATTGTTGTAACTTGTACATTTTCGTTTGAATTTTCGTTATCTGCAACCAGAATTGGGAAATATCAAGCCTATCGGGAGTAATTGAAGCTCGAAAATAGAAAAAATTGCTTTTTTCAGAAGTTTATCAATTTATTCTGCTAAAACGCTGCATCGTACGATAAAAATTCCTAAAGGACTTTTTGCTTCAGAATCGCTTAAAGATTACCGTAGAATTTTTTCAATGAAAAAAATGCTTTTTCATTGTTTGAACAATTATTTTTTAATAACTTTTTTTACCACATGGATGGCCAGTTGCCCTCGAAATTTGTATTTAGCGGGCCAAAATACATAAAAACACTAATAAAAGTCCATCTAAATAAAAAGCAATAATGCTTCTGCACAGTTAAAAAATGTCGAAATAGTTTAATTTTAAATATATTAAGAAATTCATATCATAATTGAAACAAATTGTAGACGCAGTACATTAATAAACCTTTAATAATTTTAGGATTGAAATAACTTTTGAGTCTTGCAGAATTATTTTAAAATTAAAAACACTTTTTTCAAATTTATTTATAAAATTTAAATTCTTACCTTCAAAAACTTACAGGCGCAAAAAAAACTTATAATTTTTTAAATAGTTTTATGAGTGATTTGATTTTTGGGTCAGCCTAAAGTTAGCAGTTTATCAAAGTTGCAAATTCCTATCTACAATCGCATAATTAAAAATTGATAATGCACACCAATCTTTTGAATTTTATAAATATGATTGAACCAAAAAATAATTGTGTCTCAAAACAAAATAATGAAACAAAGATATCACTACGAACCAACTTCATACTGCGAACAACATGTATTAGCGGCGGAGAGAACCAACTTCATACTGCGCAAACTTGTCGATTATTATATTTTATAAGATACTTATGCAGTGAGAAGTGAATTAATTAGGACCATTATATTAAGCTTCGTAGTATCAGTGAGAAATAGAGCTACTTGCAACCTAAAAAAAGAAAAAAAGTTACCAACAGCGAACTTCCTCTTTATCGACAGAGAACGATATAAGTGAAGCTTCTGTGAAAACGGTTCTTTAATATTTATTAATATTTTCCGAACGTTTTTTCCGCATCATTTAAACTTTTATTTTTAAATACGTCTGAAAAAATATTGATCTTAGGGCTGACTTGAACAGCTGGTCCATTCGTTAAATAGCCTTAAAAGTATTTTAAATCCTTTCAACTCATGGGAGTCAACTGAAAACTCTCTGGAATATTTAAAAAATCCTTAAAATTAAAGAAAAAAGAATTG